>PVIC010004135.1:0-64505 GCA_004025085.1 Thryonomys swinderianus
TGTCGCTTCCCCCTCGACCAGCAAGGAAGACGCGACCGCGAACTCTTCTTTCTGCTGTTTTTATTCAGGATCCTTTGCTCGAGCAAAAACAAAAAAGGCTCTCCTTCACAGGCCTCTCCCAGTATATATATACATAGTCATCAGCCAATGCCTGAAGGACACGTGGCATTCTGGGATAGGCGGCTATACAGCGGAAGCGAACTGGCTGATCAGGCAATGCCTAAATATAGACTTGCTTTTCAGCGGATATAGACCACTTGACCTACTCCTTCAGCGCCATCTTTTGGGCACGGTTGCCCTTTGGCTCTCCACAGCCACACCCACTGGCAATCAGTATTGCCTACCACAAATGCCGCCTTGGTGGCTCAAGCCTGTAATCCCAGCGCTCAGGAGGCAGAGGTAGGAGGATTGCTGAGTTCAAGGCTTGCCTGGGCTACGTAGTGAGCGTATGCCCAGCCTGAACTACAAAGTGATATATCCCCATACTACCATATGAGGATATATTAATTTAATAATATATTCTACATAATATATGTCTTGGCTAGGACTCCCAACAAAATACTTTTTGTAGTGTTAGCTTTAAATTCTTCTCTTTGATTACAAATAGTTCCAATATTTTTGCTATAATGGTTAAATTGATAACACTGAAAAAAATAATATTAACTTGTAAGATCTTCCCAGTGGCTTTGGACTTTCTTCCTACCATTTTTATTTTCAATTATGATGAACAAAAGACTATGAAATGATTCCCTAGAATATTTAAAAGAACTATTACATGCTTGCAGACATGGCTTACCATTTCTCCTATATTTGTAAAGGCAAAATTTAAGTTTGGGATCTCTTGATTATATTCTGTATTCTATCACTGATGCAGAGAAATAAGATTCAGTAATTTTATAGTTTTGTTTATAGTCAGACTAATACGAAGAATATAGATATTCTAGAGGAAGAAAGGGAAATTGTTCTTTACTGTAAGAATTTTCCAACTTGGTGTGGGAATGTGATGAAGGGAAGGAATAAATATGATACAGAAAGAAAATAAAAGAGCATGTATAAAGGGGGGAGGAGGGGGAGTGGGTAGGGATATGTGTAAAAATGAGAATTAACTTGTGGCATATACTGGTACAAATTTCCCAATGTTATATGTGACTTTGAGATGTATATAAATTGTACCAATAAAGAATTCAATTAAAAAAAAAGAATTTTCCAGAGGAAAATACTAATAAATAATGATAGGACAAGAAACATTGTGGGCATTCTCACTTTGCTTTTTATTAATTAAAAATAAAAAATATTTCCACAAAGCTATCTTGTAGCATAAAAATAGTTTTTAAATTTTTTTATCAGTAAGATATTTTATGACAAATGGATTGTTGCTGACACTTTAAAACTGAAATGAAATGTATACGGCAGTCATCTTACAGGTAAACTCACTGGCAATGAAGCCTCATCCTTTCCTTCCTCATAGTAATATTTATTTTTAATTGATAAGTGATTATTGTACATATTTGTGGGGCACAATGTGACATTTCAATATGCATATATTTTGTAATGATCAAACCAGGATAATTAAATTCTATTATCTTGAACAATTGTCATTTGTTTTCTGTGCATTCAAATTCTTCTATTCTAGCTTCTTGAACTACATAGTCCATTACTGATATTAACTATAATCCTGCTGGGCAATAGATTATCAGAACTCTTTCCTCCTGTCTAACACTGTAACTCTTGACCAGATTCTCCCCACTTCCTTCTCCAACTCTCCCCAGACTCTGGTACCCACCATTTTACTCTCAACTTTTGAGGGAGAAGTTTTAAAACTCCACATTAATAAGGTCATGTAGCATTTGTCTTTCTGCTCCTGGCTTATTTCTCTTACTATAATGTCCTCCAGTCTCAGCCATGTTTTCTCAAGGCACAAGATTTTATCATTTTTATCTCTAAATAGTATTCCACTGTGTAAAATATACCACACTTTCTTTACTAATTCATCTATTGATAGGCAAGTAGTGAGGCTATTGTGAATAATGCTGTAACAAAATGGAAAAGTAGATGTTCCTTCTATACACTGATTGCATTTCCTTTTATTATGTGCACACGTGTGTGTGTGTGTGTGTGTGTGTGTGTGTGTCCTGTAGAGGGATTGCTAGATCATGTGGTAGGAACTTTTAGGAATTTCTATAGTGTTTTCTATAATGGCTGTACTAATTAACATCCTACCAACTGTATAAGTTTCCCTTTCTCTTTTGTCTTTACCAGATTTTACTATTTTTTGTCTTTTTGATAACAGCCTAACTCGTATAACGTAACATTATGGTGTTATTTTGCATTTCCCTGATGTCTACTGAAAATGAGCAGTTTTTCACACACTTAATTGATTTTTATGTTTCTCAGAAATGTCTATTTGGGTCTTTTATTTATATTTTAGACAACTAAATTTTTCTTCTTTTATTTTGTTTTACTATAAAAATTGTTCCTTATAGATTCTGATTATTAAAATCTTTTCACATACATAATTTGGAAATATTTTCTTCCATTTGTAGATTACTTTTTTTATTCCCTTGATTGTTTCCTTTGCTGTACAGAAACTTCACAGGTTGATGTAGTCTCATTTGTCTATTTTCATCTCTGTCGTCTGAGCTTTTGGATTCATATCAAAAAGGTAATTGCCTAGGTGTGTGTCAAGTAGTATTTCACTGATGTTTTCTTCTAGTAGATTCTTAGTTTGACTCTTATATTTAAATCTTTTATTCATTTTCATTGAATGTTGTATGTAATGAGTGAGGTTGTTTCATTCTTCTACATGTGAATATTCAGCATCCCTAACATCATTTACTGGGCAGACTGTTCTTTCCCCATTGTGTGGTCTGAGCTCCTCTCTGAGAAGTCTGCTGAGAAGCCTTTCCTTGGCACAGAACGGTGGTGCAGTAGCTATGGCCTGCACGCCACTGAGGATTGTCTACATCTGTTGAGAGCTCTAAAAGGTTTGCCCTCCCTGTGTTAGAGGTTTGTCCTCAGTGCCATCATGATCTTACAAAAATATAAATACCATAAACACTAAAAAGTAAAATCAGTCTCAAGAATATTTCAAGAAATTTTCTTTTTAAGAAGTTAAACACAGAGCATATTTTATACAAAGTGTAACTTTGCTTTGGTTGTGCTGCAGTGTGCAGTCTGTTACTTTAGAAAGCAAGGTGAGAAATCAGAGCTCATCTCATGCTGAGGAAAACTGCCTCCAATCTTCACATCATGTTTACTTTTCAGGTAGCAGCAAATACTTAGAGTTTCTAGAATGAAAGCCCACTTGCTTATAGAAAGAACTGGAAATAATTTTTTTGTTAAAACAGTCTCACAATCTGCTGACTATAGTGGACTGATTCCCAGTGTTCTCATTTAACTAAATGAATTTTATTCGTGTTCCACTGGAAAAGGAAACTGTTTTGTGAATGGCAGTATTCAGATATTGGTATCTACTACTAATACTACATCCACTCATGATCAAGCAGCAGTCTATAAAAGTAGCTAGAATTTTGTGAAATTTTTGTTTTATCCAATAGGTTCGTAGATCAGTGACCAGTATTCTCAAATGTTCTAAGTACAGGTAACAGACAAAGTGTCATAGATTAAAAATATCTTTTCAAACAAGAAAAAAAAAACTTCTTTAAAAGAAGAGCAAAACTGCTGGGCATGGTGGCTTACGCCTGTAATCCCAGCACTCAGGAGGCAGAGGCAGGAGGATTGCTGAGTTAGAGGCTAGCCTGGGCTACATAGTGAGCTGAGGGCCAGCCTGAACTATAAAGTAAGAACCTGTCTCAAAAAAAAAAAAAAGAGCAAAACTAAGAGCTTATGATATGACCCTATATTCTGACACAAATTCCCCTTTTCACTAATCTTTTACTTTATTTAAATTATTTTCTCTCTTCTATTTTCCCTTATGTATATAACCAATTTGTGTACATTTTCTCTTCATTGTGGAATTCTTAATTCCCTCCTTCTTTCTCATCTTGTTCAAATGCACCTTTTTGTCTTTCCCTTATTTTCATTCACACCTCCTCTGGGTCTTCTCTTCATAAAGATTAGGTTCAATAATCTAATAGAGCCACAAACAGGTTCAACACATTTGCACTTTCATTTAGAAATAGCATTGCAAAAGAAATTTCTCAAGTTCTGATCAGAATGTATGATATACTTTCCAAAATGTGTGCTCAAACAGATTCTGCTTACAAAAAGAAAAACCACCACAAAATTTTGGATCCTATACTCCTATACACACTATGAAATGTCTGCCAGTACAATAGACCTAATTAAACATCAGCACTTCCCGCGGGGAGCATTCAGAAAGGATTGTATAGGGTGGTGAAATGTCCAGCTGAAAAGGAGTTATTAGCTCCACAGCTGCATATCTTGGTCATGCGACAACTTTTGAATTCAGGGTTCATCTTTGTATCTCCAGCTTTATGCAGAATGACTTCCCTGTACTCATCCTTCAATATATGTATATTGAATTGTATTAAAGTAACATTTAACTTCAACCAAGTTTTCCCCCACCAACGTGACTATAGGACCAACTAAGTAGATGCCTATATCTCTTATAATGAGTAAGGATGATGAAAAGCATTCATCTTAAACACTGACAAATCATAGCAGTTAATGATTATTGATCTTAAGACTTTACTCAAGTCTTGAAATAACCATCAGATTGTCTTCAAATTTCCATCCACTTTGGGCTGGAGAGTTAGCTCAGTGGTTCCAGTGCCTGCCTCACAAGTGCAAGGTTCTGAGTTCGATCCCCGGTAACCACATATGATGCTGGGCGTTGTGACTCACGCCCACCAGCCATCAATACCACATAGCACATACCACAGTACCAGGTGTGGTGGCTCACGCCTGTAATCCCAGCACTCGGGAGGCAGAGACAGGAGGATTGCTGAGTTTGAAGCTTGCCTAGGCTACATAGTAAGCTCAGAGCCAGCCTAAACTACAAAGAGAGACCCTTCTCAAAACAAAAATTCCCTCCACTTTGACATAAGAGTTATACAGCCCATTTTGCAGATGAGGTAACAATCCTGAAACATTTTGACTACCCTATGAGAGTAAGTGAAAAAGTAAGAATCAAAATGTAAACCTGTCTGTTATCAACACTCCGGTTCCTTACTATCCCACCTTGCAACTGTAACTTTATGAACCACGCAGAGGATTGAGATAATGATACAAAGGGAAACTCTAAGAGTTAAAACAGTATTAAAAATCTTTAAATTGCCATTCCATGAAGTCTGGGACTCTTATCAGTTACCTCTGCATGTTTGAGATTTTACTCAAAAAGAGGTGCATCCTGCTGTCATCCCTGACTTGATTATAGGAAAACAGTTTCCATGTAGCTAAGTATCCAAACTTATCAGCATGGGTTACATCTTCCTCTTTAGTCACTGCTTAAATCTGTGCTCCCTTGTTTGGCAAACAATACACTTAGTTAATAATAACTCTTATCCTTCTCTAAACAAGACCACTGCAGAGGTGACACTCAGCTTCGGTAGCAGAGGCAAGCAGATGGCTGCTCAGGACTCCCCACTGGCCAGACCCCAGAATGACTTTGACGGCAGCTAGTTGTCCACCCTCTCAGGCTGAGACACACAAATACAGCTGCACATAGGGACAAAGCTGGGCAAGAAAGGCAGAGATAGAGGACTATTGAAAGGGGAAAGAAACAAGGGAGATATAATGAGCCATATCTTGTATGAAAATAAGTTGAATGATCTTTATTTCCAGTGTAAATCATCACTGTTAATTCATAAAATATTTTCCTTGTTTAGGAATTATAGGAAGGAGGAGATGTGAAAATGGAATACAAAGGAGAAGAAATTTTAATATATTGCTAATTGATGATCCTTATATGAAATCTTATACTTTACCAAACATTTTAAGCTTTACTTTGTCTAAAATGGATCTGAACGATACATTATAAAATACGGTACAATATATTTCTTTTGAAAATGAAAATTTTAAGACCACTTATATTGCTTGACTTGTGTTTCGTTTCATTAGTACAAATAACAGGAGCTGATTAAATACTGTAACAAATGACTTCAAATGCAAACCTCGGTTAGATACTTTCCATAAGACTACACAGCTTTTGACCGCATGTTGTACTTTTTTCTTTTTCAGTACTAAAGGTGGAACTCAGGGTTCTTCTACTACTTAACTACAAGCCCACCCTCTTTGATTTTTATTCTGAGACCCAGTCTCACTGATTTGCCCACATTACTGTCCTTCTGCCTCAGCCTCCCAAGTAGCTGGTATTCCAGGTGTATGCTACCACACCTAACTGCATTTTACTTTTGAAGAAGCACCTTTGTAGAACAAACTTCTCTTTTATATTTCCACAGCCTGGGCCTGGGCCCTTGTACTTGATTCAATACACAATTTTTTTTAACAAGACACCCCACACTTTAATTTTGTACTGGCCCTTACAAATTTTGTAGCCTGTCATTTCTATAATTTCCTCCACAATCCCACTAACATACCTCACGCTGGCACCCGATTATGGGTTTAGTAATCTGTCTTTTCCAGCACATGACCACCTTTTCCTCATGGGCCTCTAAGATCTTTCAACATGGACCCAGTTACTTCTCTGACCTCAGCTCTGCCCTCACTCTCTACTCCAATGTTGGTGCCCTCTTAGTATTTTTTCCACCACACTGAATCCTATTATCTCTAACTAAAACACCTTTCCCCAGTATATTCTCAAGCTTCATATCCTCCCTTCATTTTTCATTTAGATGTTATTTGAACAGAGGCCTTCTCTGAACATCCTTCTTTCCACCCCACTGTTTGTCTTGCTTTATTTTTCTTCATAATATTGGAGCACAGTCTTAAATAATGCATACTTGTTGACTTAATTTACAATGTTGTTACAGAATATATTGTGCATTTTGTCAAAATTTTTATGTTGAAGGCACAACCTTCAATAGCTGGGAAGGTGTCCTTGAGAATAGGGCCTTCCATGAGTTGATTAAGTTAAAATGATGGCAAGTTTGGGCCCAATCCAATAGTATCCTGAGCAAACCAGTACAAATGTCTTTGCCATCTGCTAGAATGTGATGTTTCCCCACCAAAAGAAGACAGATATGGTTTTGTCGCTGCTATAGACTCTGTGCCAAACAGTAGACATGGAAGATGTTTTAAAATTGTTGAATAAGCAATGAATAATTGAATAATTACTTAAGAGGAATTTGAAGTAAATCTCCAAATACACTTAGTACCAAAATGTCTTATTCTATGGTACCTGAATTAATTATGCCATAGGAGACATTGAGAACCTTTTTGTTAAACAAAAGTTTTCACTATAATGAGAATTGACCAGCTCTGTTTTCATCTGGGCCTGTAATAGAATTGCTAATGAGTAGACAAGACCAAGAAACTGAGGATCATAATATACACTAGGAGGAAGGCTGTCACACCATGTTTTTTATTAGATAAATTGCCAAAAGAAAAAAGAAAAAAAAACTCCAGCAAAAAATCAATGAAGAATTAAAAAGAGAGCACACAGGCTGCCTCTTGTGCATGTCTTTGATAGTAAGAGCAGTTACAACTAATTGCTTTCAGCACTTCTACAGCTATGTAACCATCGGTTTATTCTGAAAAACACATTTGAATTGCTGCATGTTGCTGAATTCTGTCAGTATTGCCACAATGTTTGTCCTCAGATTAGCAGGAAAAAACAAGGAAGCAGCAACTTACCCCTGAACATGTAGATTGATGATCTCGTGGTTCTCTTGACTCTGGATTGGATATAATTCCCTGGGATGGTGCCACATGTGGAACTTCTTCAGCTACTTCTGTATGTGATTACATTTTTGATATAGGCAGATAAGGCCAAAAAATTCTACCATCTTATAAACAGAACTACCTGAATACTGCAAGCTCCGAAAAAAACACAGAAACTAATGCCATCCAACTGGTCCCCAGAACATATCTGTTTCATGCTTAAAGTTGCTCAGACCTATAGAAAATATCATACAGATGTTCCTATTCCCATTTATAAATGTACAGAGCAAAGTATTCTTATGGTATGACTTCAGAGACCCTCCCATCTTAGACTCCTCACAAATCTTATTACCTTGCAAGAAAACAGTGAAAGAATTAGATATATTCCAAATCATGTATTTCAGAAAGCTTTTAAATCATTAGTCTCATGCTCTGAAGAAATTGTTCCTATCAAGAGGAGGCAACAGCGCTAGGGTTTAAAAATCTTGTCAAAGTTCAATCACTTAGGAAGAAATACTTAATGGATATTAACCCAGAATTCCAATTTCTGGTGACAGTGATGGTAGCTATCCTTCCTTTTAGAAGGTCAGCCCTTAAATATTTTCAACCTTTTGAATTTGGATGGGGCAGGCTAGCAAGATGTTCTGAAAGAGGGACACGTAACCTATTTCCTCTCTTCAGTGATAGGAAAGTAAAAATAACACCTGGGATATTTGTAGGAATCACTAGATGGACAGGATGTTATCCCAAACTTGCCTATGTCATCATGGGAAGAATACATGGCTAAGAATGAAGTTGCCAGAGAAAAACCCAAGCAAGAAATGGGGGGGGGGAGCTCTATAGAGAAGATTGAGGGGAAAGAGACAGAGAAGGAAGTAGAGAGAGGTAGAGAGAGATTAGAGAAACATAATTGATCCTTGTATCCAGCTATGCCAGAGAGCTCTCACAGGTCTATACCTCATAATTTTCTATTTATCTACTTTTTACTTTCTATTTTTCCAAAGTAAATAGGAGCATTTAGTTTTAGTTTTGCCATACACAACCAAGACTCATAAAATGCCTCAGATAAGACACAATTTTTATGCAATCATGTATTCATTTTATTATGTTCTTTCATTTAAGGTCAATGACGCAGCAGGCTGCTCACTGGAAGCTCTAAGAGGTTCACCCTCACTGTTTAAGCTCTAGAAACAAATACCGGGTAGGCCAATTTGATTCCACTAACTTCAAATTAATAATAAAATCATCAGAATGTCTCTATGTTTCATCCATAATAATATAGCTTCAGATAAGCACTGTTGATTAAGTGCTCAGTATCTTCTGATCCTCCCTCACACCTTTGGACAAGTATGGGCACAGGAAACCAGGGCTTGAAGAGTAGAAGAAATGTGACCAAGATTCCTTTGCAGTTAGTGGCAGAAATAACCAGTTATTGCTCCTTTATTTCTCTGCCTGAGAAGTAAAAATTGAAAAGCAAAACCAAGAAATGAAACACTGTTTACTGTTATCAGTTGAAGGTTTCACCCAGTTCTATGTTCAGCCAGCCGTATCCTCCGATTTTTTTGTCAGTTACATAAGTTAATAGATTCTCTTGTTGATTACAGTTTGAGTTTCTGTCAGTGTGATAAAAATACATTACAAATATAACAAAAATGTTGTTCAATATTTTCCATATTCTTCAAAAGATACTGTAATTTATATCATCACCCTAGAATCAACATTCTGAGCTCTGACCAACACTACAAATCATAGTCATTGCTCAGGTCATGAATTAAAAATTCAATATTAGTATGTTAAAAAGAAAACCTAGCCAGTCTAAAACAAAGTGTAATCATTACTACACCTTCTTCTTGCTGGCAGATGATATCTTCCAAAATTGCCCATAGTGATATTTCTGGCCCCATATGCATTTCAAGCACCTGGCCATACTCTGCCAAGACATAGATCATATTTCTTTAGAAACTAGGTTGGATGTCGTGATTGCCTGTATGAGTAGAATGCTTGAGAAGAGATGCATGAATTTCAGAGGTGGGTCATGAAAGGTAATAAATGTTCCCTTCTCCCACATGCACTCTCCTGTTCTCAAATTTCTCCCTTCCTTTATCTATTATTTCTTCTTATCCTTAGATTGCAACCACCATTGGTATGACTATTCTACCAACAGGCCAAACTAATCCTGCCATCAACCATGTGAAAGTATAAGCCTTGGTATTATTTCAACCCCTCTTCCATTTTTTTCCAAATAAGGACCCAGACAATAAAGCACAAGCAAGATGTCCAATCATGCTCTGTCTCAACCCCTAATTCACAGAAATAATGAGGCAAAAGAAATTATCATCATTGATTTTGTTTGCTTCACAACTCTGATTCCAGACCTTGTGTTTGCAAGGCTGGCAGCAGAGCCACACAGCTAAATCCGCAGCCCTGTTATTGTTTTAAGCCAATCCACTTGGGGATAGCTTTTACACAACAATAGGTAATTAACACATCTATCCTTATCAGAACTATTTGATTCTATCTGATTTAAATGAGTCCAAATTTTTTAGTTATATTAAATACCTCATATTTTAAAGCTCTTCACACAGCCTTTGGTCTCTCAACTTTCACCAGCCAACTCTTCTTACTATTTCTTTCTATAGGCTTCATGTATTGAAAAACCTGGCCTGCTTAACAAATGTAGTATTTATCAATTTACTTTTCTTAATCTCATTAACCAAATAATCTATAATTTTGACTAGAATGAAATCATCAGATTTGCCACACTGCAATGCTAATCAGCATCAAAATAAATTTGGAATTTTAGATTACCTGTGCAGCCCTATCAAACATTTTACTTCATATATAGTCTAAGAATAAAAGCTACTAAAATGTGTGATAAAAATATAAATAATCCTTAATGTAGTGTTATAAATAAAAATGTTATTGCCACTAGTAAAATGAGGTATGTTGGTTTGCTGACAAATGATAACAATGAGGTAGTTGATCACTAAGTACCTATTTCAAACCTATCAACGATGATCATGGAAAAGGTTATTGCTCATTTGGACATTTGACATTTGTTAACTACACACAAAGTTGACAACTGGAAGATTCCTGTGATTGCTGTGCAGAAAACATCACAGATGTGAACTGGGGAGGTGTCCAATATGAATGACAAATTCCCATCAAACTGATGTTGATCTATACACTGTTCTCTTATTATAACTACCCATCCATAATTTATCTAACCTTTTCACCCAAATTTTGGGTCTGTTCAAGTAAACAACTAATAGCTAATTTAAAAATCAAATGGCTTTATTTGCGTGGATTGAGCAGTTGTTGAAACAAGTAATCCAGTCAACACTGTCAATACAGCATGGCCTTCAATATCATTCTCCATTTGCCTTTTCCACAATCTCTTTTCCCTAAAAGTGTTAGTATATTCAATTCAATTCAACAAATATCTATGTACCAGTGGAATAAGTGTTGGAGGTGCAGAAAAATATAAACTAACCATGGTCTTTTCTTCAGGTGGTTTACAGCTAAGCTGGTGATGTAGATAAAGAAGGGCTCCCCAAAAGTACAGAGAAATGTCACCTGGGCTGTGTGTTTTTACAGACAACCATAAAAATCTTTCCCACTGTATCATTCTTCATCATGTTGTTTGGCAATCCTCATGCCACAAAATGGCATGAGTTGCTCTGTCTTTTGACTTTGGCTTTGTCCGTCTATCTATCTACTACTTGCTATGGCAATACAGACAGAAAATTGTAAAACGGTGATACCTGGGCTTGCCTTTTCACCTTTGACTGGAAACCCAAGACTTATGTATGAATGAGTTTAAGATGGTCTACTGGAGAGGCTACAGAAAGGAGAGTCAGAGGAAGGTTCGACATCATGCTCAATGCCGTGCTTATGAATGAGGTCATTTTAGGCCATCTGGATTTGTCCAAACTGTGGGCTAACCTGAGTCAGCCAAGACATAGAAAATCACACAGTTACTCAAGTTAGCCTGGCCTAAATTGCTAACCCTTATGATTATATACAAACAAATTATTGTTGTAAACCACTACATTTACTGTGATTTGTTCTATATCACCAAATAATGCAATCATCAAATCCAGACCAAGGGTCTGGCAATGAAAAGGAATAAAAGGAGTCTTCTTAAACCAATGGACTTTAAAAAAGGAAAGGAAATGACAGGATTTTATAAACAGTGAAGTAATTTAAATTCTAAAGTAGAAGACAACTTTTGGGGGGGGGGGGGCTGGTACCAAGGATTGAACTCAGGTCCTTATGCTTCCAAGGTAGGCACAGTACCACTTGAGCTAAGTCCCCTTGAAGACAACTTTTATTACAATGTCCAGATTTTGATCAGTGCCATGATTTCAGATAGGTGTGACATTCACCTTTAAGATACTCCATCATGATCCTTGTCCCTGTGTGATTTATAATTCAGATCACAAATATCCTCCAAAGGCCATGTGCTAAAGGCCTGATAACCAGCTTGTGGAGCTGTTTGGAGGTGACAGAACCTTAGGAGAAAGATGCCTGTCCAGAAGAAGTTAGATCAGTAGGGAGGGGCATAACCTAAAGGGGCATGAGTAACCTGTCCTCTCCTCTTCCCTGCAACCCTTTCTCAGCTGTCATAAGATGAGCAGTTTCCTGTCAGCCTTCCACTGTCTCATCATAGACCCAACTGTATGATGCACTGTGTCATCATAGACCCAAAAGCAATGACCATATGACCATAGATTAAAGGGCCAAATGATCATAGATTAAAACTTCTGAAACTGTGAGCTAAAATAACTCTCTCTTCTTTTTAAATTGTTTATGTCAGTTCTTTGGCACAGCAACAGAAAGCTGATATCACAGTACCCAACAGAATATGATAGCTTAATCTTGGAAACAACTCAAATGCCTGTCAACTCTAGATAGGATAAAGAAGATGTGGGGATTTCTTATAAAGTGGAGTATTACTCTGCCATAAAGAATGATGAGATTGAGTAATTTATACTCAAATGGACACACCTTAAGGACATACTCATAAGTGAAATAAATAGGTCACAGGTGTGTAAATATCATATCTGTTCTCTGATATGAGAAACTGAAGACGTTAATGAGTTCTAGAATGTATGATGGATATTGTGAAATAGAAAATATTCAAAGGGAAACGTGGAGGAGTGAGTAATGAGGAGTAAAGAAAAAATGTGATAGTAATTAAAAAGGGAAACAAAGCTTATGTATTTAGGGAGTGAGGGGTTGTAGGTGGGTAGGGGAATGGAAAAAATGAGAATTAAATTGTGTCATATACTGGTACAAATTCCCAATACTGAGTGTGAACATGATGTGTATGTACAATGTACCAATAAAGATAAAAATAAATTTAAAAAAGAATACAGCAGAAATGACAGTATTTCTAAGGCCAGATCAAGGTGCTACGGCTTCTGCCTTGATTACCTGCATACTTCACTCAGATTAAAGCCAGCTACAATGTAATGAACTACTCAAATCTCTTCATAAAGAAGCCCATGTAGAGAAGAACTATGTGTCCCATCTGTAATCAGCACCCACCAACTCGCCATGTTAGGGAGTCACATTGGAAGTCAATGCAGTGGTTCCCATGCACCCCTCCCATGACTTATAAAGGTCTGATTGTAGGCTACAAGACAGAACTGCTCAGCCAGGCCACAGCCAAGGTTTTCTTTCACAGAAATCATAAAAGGAAGAACTTTTGTGATACAGTACTAATTTGTAGAGTGACACACTAATCACAGAAAATAATATAGCAGACCTGGGCATTACTTTAACAAGCTCTGAGAAAAGAGGGTCACTGTGGCAATGCCTCTTTTGTTCAGGATGAGTGCACCTCTACTCTCAAGAAAAATGTGATTATAGACTGTTTTCTAGGAAATCCTCCAGGAAAGCTGCTATTCTTGTTAATTCAGCAGATAAAACCTGCTTTAAGAAATTATTTTTAAAGTGATTTTAATAACTAACTATAAAACAAATGTCTTTTTACAGTTATGAATAATTTAGAAAATGTCAAGTAAATAGTTGGGGAACACACCAGGAAGTTAGAAAAGTTCTAAGACTTATAGCCTCAGCAATGTTGTCACATCATTCCAAGTCACTTCAGTCTCTCCTACCCCTTAAAAACTCTACCTCTTCGAAGGAATGTGGATTGTCAGTCTCTAAGGAAAACAAAATTCTTGTAACAGTGATAATCATAATGTGACATGATGAAATCTCCTTAGAGTTTTGAAAATCAAATAGGTTAATAGCTGTCTGATATAAAGGGAATACTTTCTGAAGGCAAAGAATAAAGTGGAGGGACCCTTGAAGGGTTAGTTCAGTACAGTAAGTTTCCATTGGGTTTCCTAGAATACAATCTCTAACTCTCAAATTTATCATCCTTGGTTGGGCGGTGAAGGGTAAAGCACAGGCTTCAGAGAACCACAGAACTGAATCCTGCTTCCAGCTCTCCCTATCTGTTATTAGCTCTGCCATTGTGCTACATTTTAGCATTGAAGGGAGTGAGCAACTCAGCCTGCACCTCCTTTCTTCAGCTATTAACAGGCTAATAGAGTCAAAACTCTAATCAAGGAAAAGGCACTCAGAAAATAGTACACATAAGAAATATTTTATTTTAATATAACAAAACATCCATTTTTGGGTCAGTCTTTGGAATTTCAAGTAGAATAAAAATCTAAGCAAAAGTATTGGCAAGGAATTTTCTTCACTGTTTTCCCCTAATGCTTTACAGCTACATCACTCACCTAATTTGACTGATTTTGTTTTAAACCCACCTTTTTAAATTATTTGCATCCAGTTCAGTTTTCATAGAAATAATTCTCTCTGCACAATCATGTCCCATTGGTTTACATAATCATATATAATTAGTTAACTACAGAACAAGTTGAGCTAGTATAAACAGGTTGGGAAATTACACAACTGTACACAACTACACTAACTGGTGCAGAAGCATGCAAGCATTCTAGAACAAGACCTAACCCAGCTTCCAAGCTAGTGTGGATGGTAAAGTCAGAAACACCTGAGTTTGCATGTTCCCTTTGTCTCTTGCTACCAGTAAACCTTTGGGCAGGTGCTGCCTCTGTGAATTCCATTTCCATTATGAATATAGAAGTGATAAAAATAATACTGCAAATAATGACTAAGAACTTGTGCCCCAGATCCAATCTATATCTGCCAAGTGCCAGATGTAAGATAGTGAGCAAATTGTTTAGTCTTCCTACAGCTCAGTTTTCTCCTTTACAAAATGGCATTATTAATTGTACTTACTTTCTAGTGTTGTTTTGAAGCTTTAATAGGATAACACATGTAAAACAATTAAACACAGCAACTGGTAATTTGTGACACTAAATATTAATTACTATCTCTTTGGCTAGAGTTAAGAAAATTAAATTAGGCACAGATACAAAGTACCATGTAAAATTCCCAGCTAGAGTAGACAATAACTGGTTATCATTGATATTAAGTGTTAATTTGGTAAGACTTGAAGAATAACAATAATTACCCTTGTTTTCCTAATATATCATAGAACCTTGGAAACTTAAGGACACAAATTTAGTCCTAGAAATAACCTCTCCACTGGAAATCACAATTAAATTCCCTATATTACTTGCTGGTCAGAGAATTCACTTTACCACCAAAAAAACTAAGTCTTATCCTCAGTAATTGTAAGACATACTTCCTGCCAAAAATCAAATAAAATACTACTTAACCCAGGAAGAATTTTAGAGTATGGATTTATTTCAGTAATCTGAATAGGAGCCATTTTAATTTCATCATCTATTACTTTCCTTAAATGTAGGTGTGTATGTATAAATGTAGGGCATTTTACAGGTTCATGATAATATCATCATTCTAAAGAGGCAACCATGCCCACCTCAGCAAGCCTATCAGCAAAGAATAACTATATTATAATGTTACTTGTAAAATATGCAGTCATCTAAAATGACTAATGTATATATTGTTAATTTTGCAAATATTACATTAAAATGATTCTACAATCTCACACTTGCCCTGTTTAATTTAACTCACAAATGCTCACACACTTAGGTTTATACAACACTACACCACAAAAACAGTGGCTCCTTCTAAATTCTTCTGGGCTTGTGTTGCCTTTCTAAAGGTCCAGGGAATTTTAGACAATGTCAGTTCTTCAGTCTCAACTGTCAACAGCAGTCCCTTAAAGAGAAAAGGAATCTAGATGGTCTTTTTAGTTTTCTGGCCAGAGCTTAGAATACTCACATACAAACTGTTCACCTTGCTGCTCTTTGCTGAGTATAAGATTGATCCATCTGTCCAACTTGTCTTTTTATCATTTCTCACAAATTGCTTATGTTCAAATTAGCCAATAGACACTGTACCTAAAACCATTAGGCCCTAAAAGCAAAATATGTAATTAAGGTTTACACTCCCTACTTCCATGTCCACTGCAAAAGCCCTCCATGGCATTTGGTGAAATTGTTGCTTTTAAGTTTGCTTTGTGACAGAGGATTTGGCAATTCCTGACCCTCGAGGGTTGTTCTTTGACCCACCACTTTTCTCCACCATCTGGCCTGTTTACTTGAAACAAACGCCTTGGGTCAGAGGGCAACGCAGACATGTGGAGGGACAGCTTTGTCATAAAAGCAATAAAGAATGGGTAGGCGCTTCAGGATCTCTCACTGTGCATTTCCTTCAGCTGTCGAGCACAGTGAGGTAGGTTAGTCATACAGCTAAAAACAAAATTAATAAGAACTCAGTTACCGCTCAGCCCAGCAGACTTGAAAAATGCAAGATGCCCAAGTTCAAAATCAGAATGCAGTTTGCTTTTCCATCTCTAAGAGATACTTTGTATGCTTTACTGAACACATTACTAATAATACGTTACACCAAACAGGAGGGGAAAAGTGGTTTATAGGTTAAATTAACCAGATTGATTATTCAGGAAGAGCGCTGATAGTCCAATAATCCTCAAGCAACAAAATTAAAGATAAACAGAATAGACTATAGAAGCAAAGATCAAGTAATCAATTTTTTTCATATCCAAGGCCCACGTTGTAATGAGATAATAATGATGATTTTATTTCTTGATAATCATAGCTTCTTTTGAAAAGAACAACTGAGAAATGGATGGAGATTTCAGTTATGGCTACTCATTTTAGACTCCAAGATGAGAAACTGTACACAATGAACCCCCCCTTTGCCATTTATCTTAAGAATGAGGATCCATTGGACACAGCCATAAAATCTTTACCACGTGAACCCCTTAACAAAAACCTCAAGTTTCATTTCTAATTAACTATTTCTGGCTCCCTTTATGTAACTTCCTTGGCTTCTGAAGGTCTGTCAGAAGTCTGTTTCTCCTCTCAAGTTCATGAACATTATAAGTAGTCCTTGCTTGGTTGCAATCGTTTTCCTGCTGCCATAGGACATGTCATTCTCCCAGCCTACAAGACCCAGAGAGAGGGAAGAGGAGAAATGTTCTGATTCACCAAAATTTCAATGTTATTCTGACTTCAATGTTTTGATATTTACTTTTTAAAATATCAGTAAAAATATTCCATGAACTAGAATCTCAGAAAAGATTTGTTTCTATTCATTCTTAAGGTAAAGGAGGAAAATTGCCCTGAGTCTTGAGATGAGAGTGATTAAAGGGTTGAATTAGTCGCAAAAGAAAATAAAAAAGGATTTTTCCCCTTAGAAAAAAATAATAAAACAAAGGCAAAAAGATTAAAGGAGACCTCCCTCTTCCAGCCTAATTGTCAGGGGATAGTTCTTCACATTGCGAATATGCTTTGATCCAGGAAACTCTGCATTTTCAGTCTTTGCCAAGTTGGTAAAAGGGCTGTCCCTTGTGGAAAATTTTCTCATATGGAGCTTTTCAAAAAAAAAATCCTATCTATCAAGATTTCTATCCTTTACAACATTTCTCTTAAAAAATTCATGGCACAGAGTATAGCCATTCTCTTTCCAATTCTAGACTTTCTGTAAAGAGCAGCTATTTGCCCAAGTTTGTCCTTGCCAGCTTCAGAATTGATCACACTATAGATAATTTATAGGTAGACATGAAGATCATACTAATGTGTCCACTTACAAACAGAGAAGGGATTCCTGGGCTTCCTTTGAAGAATAAGCCTTCTAGTGAAGTTTCCCCATTCATATTTAATAGACTAGCTCATGCTAGAAAGAGCAAGAAGAAAAGGGGTTCAAAAATAGATAGATGAGGGCATGAGTCTGACTGGAGGGTTGTCTCTGGGCAAAGCATTCAACCACTTTTCCATTTTTGCAAAAACAAAGATAGCACTACTTACCTTTTAGGATTATCATAAAGATGACTGAAATAATGTAGGTCAAAGCACCGGTCATTCAACAAATGTTGATTTTATTATATATTAGTTTTATAAAAGAACTTACACCTGCTTCAAATGATAACTAAACTCAAATTTTCCCATTGAGAAAATGCCCTCTTCCTCAAGAATGACACCCTCAAGCACAACACAATTTATCCTGCAAACTGTCTTTTGATCTGATGCCCTTGTCTTACAGAGCCAATACATTGCCAAAATTTCCCCTGCACTGTGCACAAACCTTGCCATATATTACTCTTCCGTAAGCAAGAACTACACTGCTGTCTTCATTGATGGTGAGGAGGACAGCAGTAGAGGAGATTGGGCCTGAAAAAGCTAACTGTGGCCTGCTAAGTAATGTCCTCAACTGTTTTGCTGAAGAATGCAGGATTTGCAGAGAAAAATAAAGCATATGGATTCAGAAGTGTAACATCCAGAACCATAGCTGACTAATTCTGTATTGAGAAGACAGTGTTTACAGGACATCAATTAGGGAAGAATGATAGATGCATACAAAATTATTTTTCTTTTTTAAAACCTTATATTGACTTCTATGTACAGGAAGCTCTCAAGCGTCAAGGGACCCTGTTGTCACTTACCAACATTGCTCCTGGCCCCCACTCCTGCCAAGGTCTTTTTGAATGCTCATAGCCCTGAGGTCCTGCTAGAATTATCAGAACCAGGTATGATAGGCCTTTAGACATGCTTGGAGATTCCAACCTTTCTTCTTTCCAATGCTGTGGCCATTCTAGATGCTATAGTCTGCATCTAGAAGGTCTATGTGGTGAAGTCTGACCCTCAGCACAGTTCTACCAGAAGGCAGTGGAAAGCTTTAAGAGGTAGCCCATAGCATGAAATTTTGGATCACTTGGGGAATAGTCCCGAAGGAGACTGTGGAACCCCCATCTGACATCCCAGGTATGAGATGAAAAACTGGCTGTACTATGTACTTCTCACCACAGGCCCAAAGAGATGGGACCAAGAACTATAGGCTGAAACCATGAGCCAAAATAAACCTCTCCTTTCTTTAAATTGATTATCTCAGGTATTTTGCTACAGTATTGGAAAGCTTACTAATGCACTTACCATCTCCAACACTCAGTCTCCATATCATGAAAGGAAGAAAATAACTTACCTTACAGAGTTCTGAGAAAATGAGATGGAACAGACTAGACAAAGAGCGAAGAGGTCTGGGTCAAAGGATGAGCAGAATGACAAATACCATGTACCTACTATCACTGCCCTCTCACATCAGCTTACTGATCTTAAACCACATTTCCTCATCTTGCAGTTTCTTTTCTTTGGTTTCCAAAAAGTGTTTTAATATGTCTGTGCATATTAATCCATGATCCATAAAAAGGGAAATATTTTCTCTTGTGTGAGGTATTCAGTACTGAAATAATTTGCCCAAAGTTTCAACAAATAGACAATAAACATTAGAAAATATCTGAATTATTTCTAAGAGCATAAAATATATTTTTTTTTCTTTCTATGACCAAGTACAACTGAGATATAGACAGTCAGAGAGACAGATTATTGACAAAGAGGAAAGCAGAAAGAGGTAACTTAGAGGCAAAAAAGATAAGGTGATGTGTACCTCCCTGAATTGAATTTACTCTTCCAAAAGAGCTATAGGCCACACCACAGTGTTAGCTTCCAGTGGCACTGAGCAGCTGCAAATACAGGCTTTCTTGGGGCAATCAGATCTCACCTAAAGAGTCAGGACATAGATTGCAAGAAAAGAGAAAGGCTGAAGCAATGATAACAGCTTGAACTTCTTTACCCACAGAGGGGATACCAGTCTTTTCTTGTTATTGAAGAGCTGGGATCCATCACAGGACCTCATGTCCACTAAGCAAGTGCTCAACCACTGGGCTACCTCCACAACCCCAAAGATATCAGTTTTTTTCAACAGCTTGAGAGAGGATGGATGACAGAAAGTGACCAGAAGTACGCTCCTTCCCTGTGAAAAGAACACATCTCACTCCACAAGCTGAGCTCCTGGATTACAATAGAGCAGGAGAGTCTATTCTGCTTTATGGAGTCATGCTCCCTCACTTTTCAATTCATCCAACTTACCACCCATGAGCCTAAGCACACTGCAATGGTTGGTAAAAGAGCACACAAATGCTGCTTCGGAAGTTTTCTCTAAGAATATGATCCTGAGCATACTGCTTAATATCAAGTGCTCTCATTTATAGGTATAAAGATTGTTGTGAAGTATAAATGGGTTAATTCTTAAAAAGTCTTATATAGTACCTAATATATAGTAATTGCTCAATATATGTTAGAAATTATTCAAATTAGTATTCTCCCACAAAAATAAAATAAAATGTTTTTACAAGGTCAAACTAATTTGAAACCCACTCTGTGTGTAGATCTATTGCTCAGTTTAAGTTTTATGATTTAAAAAATTAAATTTATCTTTTTACTAGCACTGCTTCAAAATAATAATACAAGATATGGTACCTGTTTTAAAAACCATGTCTTTGGTGGAGACACCCAGAGGACACACTAATAAGAGAAATAAATAGATCACAGATAGGCAAATACCAGATCTTCTGTTTTATATGAACACCTGTAGATGCAAATGAGCTCTAGAAAGTATGACAGTTTGTCTAGAATGGGAAATTTCCATAGGAAATTTGGTGTGGGAATGTAATGAGGGGAAGGAATAAATGTGATTCAGAAAGAAAATAAAAGAGCATGTATATAGGTGGTGGGGAGGTTTGGGTGGGAAGGAATATGGGTAAAAATGAGAATTAACTTGTGTCATGTACTGGTACAGATTCCCCAATGTTTTATGTGATTGTGAGATGTATATAAATTGTACCAATAAAGAATTTAATTTTTAAAAAAAACATGTCTTTGGATTTTAAATTTGTAAACTATAGTTTTTACTTTTTCCCATGCTTTTAAGTATTTTCCCATTTCCTAAAATGAATATTATTATTAAAACAAAAATGGAAGAAAAATGAATGTTAGCTAATAGTCAGTAAATGCCTATTGGTCATCTACTCTGTACACGTATGGAATTAAGAGCTATTTAATTCAATGAGACAGTCTTCCTAGCACCATTTACATGTAGTTCTGGGAAACCATATTGACAGTAACATAAAAAGAGAACCTACTGACATGTTCCTAATTGTGAAGCCTTTTTCCTTTCATTATGAAGTCCTCTTGCTCATAAACACAGAAATGCCTTACACTTTTAATTTGTATAAGTAGGTATTTGTTTCAAAATGGGGATTTTCATACATAACATATTGTCACTATCTACTACATTTGAGAAGCACAAAATGCCCTTTACTTATCCTATCTCTAATTTTCACAACAGATCTGCACAGCACAATAACAATGCAACATCATCATTTCCATTTTGTAAGGGAAGGGTAGGCCCAGAGAGGCTGAGACAGTCTCAGGGTTCTTTTACTGTCACCCATCCCAGGTATATTTTAAAATGCATTTCAGTTTACACAAATGTTACGACACATACCTATTTCATAAAGCAAGGTACACCTATAAAACCACACAGGCTGTTCAGTAGACCACAAGGTTTTAACAGCATCCCATATTTCTGTTTTGAGTCTCTTGCCGCTTGGGTAAACATTGTACTTTTCATTGGATATACTGTAAGTCATTAAAGTCAGTAAATAGCAGAAATGAATAAAACAGCAACTTAGATATTTTTAACACCTCTGAGTTAAAACCACTTTGCAGTGGGGAAGAAGAACAGATGCCCGCTTCTAAATGTGAGAGCCACCAACTGGGAATTTGCTAGTTGTAACTGCTGCCATCTGTTTTCCACTGTTCTTTTTACCTGCCTTTCTTACATTTAGTATTTGAATTCTGGGCCACGGGTTCTTAGCACAGGCAGGGGAGGAGTGGGAGGGACTCTGATTTGAAATTTTCCCAGGTGCTCTCTCCAGCTTTAAATCAAAGGTGACTTCTGGGAGGGGGACATCATAAGGGCGATTATTTAACGACCGCATTTTATTCTTCTGTACATTCTTTGTACTCTTCTTTTCATGTGCATCTTTTCTATTTAATCAACTTCCTGCTTTTCCTAAGGGCTTTGCGGAAATGCTTTTCCGATGCCAATTAGGGCACCGCTGTGTGAATTAGTTTCTTCCCTGACTGAATAAATAATTTTCACCAAGTGGTACATACATTCAGAACTCACTTGATCAGCACTTAACTAGTATTCGGCACTCGTGCGCTGAGCTTTCCCCCCTAGAGTCAACATGCTGAGGGAGACAGTATTTGTGCCAAAGGGAAGCAGATAAAATAGATAGGTTAATATGACTATAAAGGACAATAGGAGACTGTTCCAGTCGAGCCTTCTTCCTTCAAGTCAAATCGCTCCTAAACCACGCTAGAAAGAGGAAATCTGCCCTTTTCTTTCAGGAACATCTGTAGGGGAGGTTTCTGAACGTTTGATTGTAATTCTGAGTGACATATGTGCATGTGCATGTAACTTCTGGCTAAAGGCCAACAATGAACAAGAATAATCATCCAACCTGTAAATGAGCTTTCTTTTTAAATCTGCATGATAAAAGCGGACCTCTTGTCTTTACAGAAAAAAAAAATAAACTCAAAGAAGTTATGTACTCTGGTCAGGTTAGCACAGCTAGTTAGTAACAACCTAGTACTAACCCAAAACCTTTCTTTTACCCAAAGTAAAAGAGTAATCCAGAAGTCAGGGCCTTGAGTTCCTCCTTTCATGTGAGACTATGAGTCCATCTTGATTCATATAAGAAATAAAGAAGGTGGCAGGAGCTCTCAAGTTATAAGCCAATTACAATGCCATGGCAAAGGTCAAGCATAACCACACCAAACTAGGACATGAGGTTCCACTGTTCTACAGCAATGGAGAATACTACTTAGGAAAAGCAGTTCTTTCTAAAGAGAAAAAAACAAGTAGCAACACAGTAATAGTTTATTTGGAAGCTGTTCAACAACTGTACAACAAATGCTTCACAATACCTACCGAGAAATAAGGGACATCAACAAGGTGAAAGGTTAAAGAGGGTCATATCGCTTGAGACAGTTTGAGATGCACTGGAAGAGGCCATCTGATTCCCTTTTTTTGGAGAGAACCAATACCACTAGAAGATGTGAATGGGTGACTAGGAGAAATTCTTCCCAACAAATATGCACTGTTCTGCCATGTACTGTCTGGCACCATGGTGTCTAGATTGTCAAATCAAGACTACACAAATCAGGGCCAGGGGTTTAGCTCAGGGGCACCATACTTATCTCGCAAGCTCCTCAGTTCTATCCCTGGTACAAAAAAAAAAAAGCCTACACAAATCAGATCTCCCTTAAAATTAAGTTTTGGTAATAATTTCAAGGATACAGAAGTTAAGGACAGACAAAACAGAAGTGCAGGCCTTCACGCCCCTTCCTTCCTCCTGGATATTGGCCACTGCCTAAAGCAACAGTCTGGATTTCTGTGTAATACTTTACAATTTCCCACACTATAGGAAAAATTCAGTTTAATGCATCTCTAGTTTAGGCTGTAGAACTAGGGTTAGCACAACCCCAAGCCAACCACTTGTTTTTAATGAATAAAGTTTCAATGAAAAACACCCAGGCCTACTTGTTACATATGTGTTGTCTATGGCTGCTTTCCCATTAGAAAGCAGTGCATGTGTCAACACAGCCTACACAATTAAAATATTGACTACCTAACTTGTTCAGAAAAAGTTCATCAGTGTTTTCTAGAATGCTATCTAGCCCAGGTGACAGGCTCCAAGGAGCCAAACATCATTTTCTAGGTTCTCTTTACTGTAGTTATCCTCAGCTAGGCACATCCTTCTAAGGCCTGTGTGCAGATAAGGTCTCTTCCTCTCAGCAAATATTATCACCCTGAAGATTAGACTGAGTCACCTGCTTTTTGTTTTCCCAGAAGCATCTCTTAGTTCTACCCAGTAAAGGGACCACATGTGTCTCGGCCAAGATGCTCTAACTCCCTCCTTTTCAGTGCAAAATGTCATTATAGCCTGCTGTGTTCTCAGGGAGCAGAAGAGAATAATAGAGAAACCCCAGAATTAGAAAAATAAAAGTGAGCTTTAAGATTCAAAAAGGGGGAGTTCAGAAGGAAGCCAGAGGGCACAGTGTATTGTGTGTGTGTGAATGTGTATGTACTGAATAATTATATTACATGAGTAAGGAAAAGAGAGAGTTTGGGGGCCCTTTGCAGATCACAAGTTCTCTGATCTCTGAAGGTTTTCAAAAGAGACCAAGAGAGTAGAAGTAAGGAACACCTGAGATGCTAAGTACATGAGGAAATTTCCCTGACAGCAAATCTGGTTTGAGGATGTAAGTTTTTTTGTTGTTATTTTGGGAAATTTTTTTGGGGGGGGGGGCTTTTAAAAAAACTTTCAATGTCTTACATTTATTGTACTGACTGTTGGTCCCTGCAGTGAGAGACTGCAGTGAAAACTGATGTAATCCTTAAAGGTTAAGCGCCACAAACAAATTTGCTTCATGAAGGGAGAAATGTCAGGAAAAGGAATTCATTAAAAGAGAAAATGATATCCCTCAGTAACCGAAGTCCTCATCTGCAGTTAAGTCAAGATCTTGCTGCTCTAAAATGTCAAATTTATCTCTTTTGACTCATTCCCTTTTTTAAGGAAGAATTACTACCTGACATCAATTAACAGCAAAATTTTGGTGTAGAGAATCTCTCATTGTGGAAGTACAGGATTTCGCCCATAAAGTACCTGTCCTAGAAAAGAGTTGGAGACATTGAATAAAACAGAAGGAGAAAAATGCTGCTCCTTAAATCTGTGTCTATGAACAAAACCTAAATGATAAACATCAAATTATTTTTCTTCATTTTAGCTCTATAGCATCTTTCAAGGGAAAAGTTTATGTTTTTGGGGGTTTGTTTGTTTTGTTTTGTTTATTAAGTCCAAATGCAGTCAGCATTTTTGGTTTTAAAATGATTTGCTTTATGCCACTGAATTCAAATAGAATTCTTTATCCAAAATCATTTGACTCTGAGGCTACAAGAAGTACAGTAATATTTCAATCAACAAAGAAAATGTTTTGCAGGACACACACTTCACTGTCAAAAATAAATCACCACAAAGAGACATAATGAGGTTCTGATAACTGTAGAGAAGTCTGTGTCTAGCAAAAAGTGTCCTCCTCCTGTGCAGTCCTGGGTCTCTGGTCTCCTCTCTGCTCAGCTAGCCCCAGCCATAGAGAAGATCAGGTGATCCATCCTGATCTCTACTCCCATTATCCAAAAGCTCGAGTTTCCTTTCAGTCCATGTCTCAATGAGAAAATGTTCCTTTGCATACCAAAGCAGAACCAGTCCTCCCTTAAGATTCTACAACAATCAGTTTAATAGACCTCAAGCAGATACTGAATTGAGGAGGAAGAGTAATTAGCTGATAAAACCAAATTATACAACATGTTCTTCCTTTGAGCCCGTGTTGTCCAAAGCTTAGTGAGCTAAATCAAAAACCCCCTTGCCCTGCCCACTAACTTGGCAGCTGGGAGGCAGAGGTGCAGAATGGCTCTATCAGTCATGTTCCCCTTTCAGTCATGTTTACTATGGTGGCCAGAAAGCCACAGAAAAGCTCTCAATAAATTTCTCCTTCACTTGCAGAAAAGTAGATTTCCAAACCCTAGTTCTGCAAAAAAAATTGGGGAACGGGCTGCTTGGAGGTCTCTCTCGTAGTTTTCTGTATCACAGTGTAAACTAAAGCAAACCCTTATTTATCATTTAAAATAAACAGTGTAACAATAAGAACAAATTCAGGAAGAAGCACATGGTCTCCAGATATATCATTTGGGACCCATGAAATGCTATCTTTGGCATAAATATTACAGGTCTGTCACTTTTTACCTTGGCAGCAAGATTTTCTGTAGGTGGCAGGAAGCTGTTCTTGCTCACCATTTTGGACAGTCTTTGTTTTTAATTTCCAGGGTAGAAGACTCTTATGTAACCCCCAATGAGCCAAACAAATTGATAGAGATTTTTCTATAAAACATAGAAACATATCTGGCCAAAAATGTCATTATGCAAAATATGACATCAGTATAACACACACATGAGCTCGCGTGTGTGTGCACACTGTGTGTTGTATTCTCCTCACCTTGCTCTTTTGCTGCTCCCTGCACATTTGGCTTGTTTTACCTCACATGGTGCTTTTATTCAGAAGCAGTCTTGATGAACTCAGCAGTCCCACCTCTGCCACATTCTTGTTATGAATTAGGATCTAAAGGGAATGCCAAGACCTCAAGTTAATGGGAAGATATTGAAGAAGCACCAGTTTCATACCTCGGGTGTTTCTTTATGCCACTAAACTTATTCACCACATGAATTGCTACTTTATCTCTGAGGTCAAATGTGCATCAAATTCCCCAGTAGGATGAGTCTGTCTTTCCTTCTTTTCATAATTTACATAGTTATTTAATCACCCATCAAATCCTTCCTCTCTGCAGAGCAATATGTTAAACAATGGGGGTCACAGTGATAAAAGAGGAATATTCTGTGAGGCTAAGTTGGTGTGACCCTGTTCCTTGGGACCAACACAGGGCTTTCTTCCGGAGACTTGGTCTAATCCAAGCAAGCTAGCAGAAACCTTTCTAATGTGTCTCTAAAGTGTTACAAGATGCAATTTGGATCCCGAGTCTGGAAAAGAGATGACCTTCTTGAACATCAAATGGTCCTTGATAGAAGGCAGTGGTGTCCCACAGACAGGAGGATTACGATGTCCAGGGCTATCATTGGCACCCTGGTCCCCAATCGGGCCAAGATCTTTCTGATTCTGTTTCCTGTAAGAATTAGGATCTAACGGCATGTACGTGAAGCCTGGGGTAGGGAACCAGTTCTACCCACACAGCAAACTGCCTCTTCAGGCAGGCTGGCACCTGTGCACCTTCCTTAGTGTTTGTGAAGCCAGGTCACTTGCAACATGCTTTCAACCTCCAAAATTCTACAGCTCTAGATCACAGATCTACACCTGTTTCACTCCAACAAGTAAAATTTTTACTTCAAAAAATAGAAAGGTTTTCCTTTTAATTTCTGGTAGTGAATCTTAATTTAGTTCAAGAACTGAATTATATGTGTGCCGCTTAACTCTGAAAATATACCAAGAGAAAATATTTAGCTCACATAATATAACTTTAAACCTAAAGATAGTTTGGTGGTGAGTAAAATCAGGTTGAGTCCTACCTGTCAATACTTTCCTTTGTCTTCCTAAGTAGAGTATGCCACAAGAAAGGAAACCACTAGAAAAAGATAGAGAACTGTTTTCAAAAATCCTGATTGATTCATAGTCATAGAAGAAAGATTTATTTATAAACTCCAGATAACCCAGACTTCAGATGCCCCTCTGACACCCAGCTGACATAGAAGTTAAACTTTGTAGTCATAGCTAATAACAGAGTTTGGTTTAAAAGGTGAACCTGAGGGCCGGAGGGTTAGCTCAGTGGTTCCAGCGACTGCCTTGCGAGCGCAAGGACCTGAGTTCGATCCCTGGTAACCACATATAATGCTGGGCGTGGAGACTCACACCCACCAACAACCAACACCGCATACCACAGTACTGGGCGTGATGGCTCACGCCTGTAATCCCAGCACTCGGGAGGTAGAGACAGGAGGATTGCTGGGTTCGCGGCGGCTTGCCTGGGCACCATAGTGAGCTCAGGGCCAGCCTGAACTACAAAGCGAGACCCTGTCTCCAAAAAAGCAAAAAAAAAAAAAAAAAAGGTGAACCTGAAAAATAAAACAAAGGTAGCACTATAAGCAATACATAGGAGTTAGGAGACACTGGGTGTGGTAGTGCACCTCTGTAATCACAGCACTTAGACATGAGGCCCGGGGGTCTTCAGTTCGATCACAGTCCAGGTAGTGTAATGACCTAAGAGGACCTTGAATCAAAACTTTTAAAAATGTCAAAGGCAGGTGATGTAGCTCAGTGTGAAAGCCCAGTGTTCAACCCACAGTACTTTAGAAATAAAAAGAATTTAGAAGAGGCGATTGCTTTTGCATTCAATGCCTTTAATTAAAAAAGAAAAATATCAAATCAGAAAAATTAGTGCATGTTAGTAAGTCTGAGATGCTAAACTTTTTATAATTGAAAAATGTTTGCATATATCTGTGTATATTATATATATTTAGAAATGCAAATAAATATAGTTTTATTTAGACTGCTATTCTTTCTTTGTTATTTTATTTTTAGTTCCAAGGATTATACCTAAATTCTTTTTTTTTTTTTTTTTTTTTGAGACAGGTTCTCGCTTTGTAGTTCAGGCTGGCTCTGAGCTCACTATGTAGTCCAGGCAAGCCTCAAACTCAGCAATCCTCCTGCCTCTGCCTCCTGAGTGCTGGGATTACAGGCATGAACCACTACACTCAGCACTGTAGTATACAGTATTGATTGTTGGTGGGCATGAGTCTCCACGCCCATCATTGTATGTGGTTACCAGGGATCAAACTCAGAACCTTGCGCTTGCAAGGCAGGCACTGGAGCCACTGAGCTAACCCTCCGGCCCTGTACCTAAATTCTTTTTCACTGAACCATATCTCTGGCCCTTATTTAATTTTTTGTTTTGAGACAGTGTCTCACTAAATTAACATGTCCAGGCTGAGCTCAAACTTGTGATCCTCCTGCCTCAGCTTCCCAGAAGGATGGAATTAGGGACTGCCACTCCTGATTTAGAAAGATATTCTTTTTGTCTCATTCTCTTCCTATTTGTGTTTCTATCTTTGCATTACACAAATTAAATCATTAATTATATATATATATATATATATATAATTATGTAAGCAAAAGATGTCACCAGGAGTTAGAAAAGACATAAACTCATTTGTTCACAAAGCCTAGTAGCTACACAGTCCCCTCAAAAAGGCCACTATTTCAAAAAAAAAAAAAAAAAAACCTTTAAAATATTTGTTTGAAATGGAATAGCTAGCAAGTAAATGTTTAGCCAATGCCTTAGAACTAGAAATATTTTTCTAAAATACTGTTGTTTCAAATATACAGTCTGTCAAGAAAATGAATATACACTTCACCAGTTTGCCTTACTAATAAATGTTTGAAACTTATGCCCACTACTTTGAGCACGTCTTGTGACTGTGGAGGCCAAAGGTAACTCGGATTAATCTCATGATGTCTCAATGAATTTAGTATTAAAATATTTACACCAGTTTTCCTTTTCCTGGTGTACACATTTTTAACAGACTCTATATATAGTCTACAAAATGAATATAACTATTAGGTCTCACACACACATAGTAATAAAAATTAAAGAAATAAGAATATTACTCTTTCAATAACTTCCCCTCTCTATTCAAAATATGCCAGCTTCTGCTCTGTGAACTGAAGGGGCCCAAGACCCTCAGTGGACTTTCTTTACAATTGATTCTTTCCCTCACTTACCCCTAACTCCAGAAATCACTTCAGAGGTGATTTCCAAGTTATTTTTGTTTCTTTGCTGATTTTTTCTCCATATGTCACCATTAATGGTTATAATAAGAAACTCATCACATCAGCCCCATCTACCTCAGAAGCAATCTTTGTTGGTACCATCCAGTGCCTCTCACTTGAAGACCCACTCCCCATGTATGCACAGATAGAGTGTGTGAGAGAGAAAAGATGTCTGAATGAGATAACCCTTATTTCTAACTTATAAACTTACTTCTCTATTTAAGTTTCAACATAAAGAATAAAACTGACAAAACTTCAACTCCTGTTTATTTATTAGTACCTGACATTGCCTCCTAGAAAATTTCTTAAACATTTTTCATTAAGAGATGATAGTCATTATTTTTAAAAATCCACATGACTTAGATTATGACTTTAAGCTCCTATAGGAAAGATAAAGAAATTAAATGGAAATGTTAACCTCTTGTCTCCCTGATGAGTAATATTAATCATTAGTTACAAAATTCACAGTATGTACTTTCTGTCCTACTGACGAAATTCACACAAGTACCTAGTAATGAGATTTAAGAATATTTAATGCAGAGCAAGAGTCTTCTTCAGGTGGATGCCATCGTCCAGTATAGATATAGATATATAGATGTGTGTGTGTGTGTGTGTGTGTATGTGTGTGTGTGTGTGTGTTCCCAGGGATTGAACTTGGACCCTTGTGCTTCCAAGGTAGGTGCATTAACACTAGAGCTAAATCCCTGGCCCCAGTTTTTAAATTTTTGTTCCCTAAGGTTCACTATTCACTATTGCTTGACTTCTTTTCTACCTGAGAATAAATGTTCATTATCTTGATGTTTCAAAGAAACTTTATTGGGTATTAAAATTATTGAAACATGCTTTTTATCTCTTTAGTCTCTGTTTTCTCATTGAGACTTGATATAGAAAATTCTGAGGCCAACATTATTTTTCATTTGTATGAATGACTTATATACTCTATCCAGACATATATAAAATTCTTTACCTTGATTTCCAGTAACTTCAAAGAAGTATACCTTACTAATAATTCACTTAAATTTTCTCTGATATATAATAAGCATTTTAGTCTTGTGGTATATAAATTCTAGCCACTTTCTGTCCTTTCAATATTCTGGTCTCAATGCCTAAAATTGCACGTGATTAAAAAAAATAGTCACATAATAGTCTGAGTAATAGAGATAACTTTACAATTTTTCAGAAGTTTTCTTCTAGCATATCTTCAATTTTTTAACATTTATGTATCCTTTTTGTTGCTCTTCAGGACTACCAATTTTGTACCTATGTATATCTGGTATATTTATTAACTTTATTATAATAGAATAAGCTTTCCACTTATTCTTTACATATGCCTATCACACCCTATTATAGTTTTTCTGTTGTAATTTATGTGTATTTGCTCTTTTTTTTAAGTAGTTCTCAAAATATATCTGGGATTTATTTCTTTCCTCAGTTTTCCCAGCTACCTATATAGCTGCCATTAATCATTTGATCTAGACATTCTGAAAAGAAATTTAAAATTCCATGTGTACTAAATCTAATTTGTAATGTACTCTCACAATTCTAATTCTTCTCTGGGGTTTCCTCTCTGGATAATATCACCATTTATTCAATTCTGTGAGGTTGAAAACTTCAGAGTCATTTTGGTACTTTTCCTCACTCTATTCCAGTTACCAACTTAATCCCCACTCCAGTAAATCCTTTCTATAAAACATGTCTTTTGTACATCTGCTTCTTTCCATCTGTTCTGCCTCCAAATAATCTTTACCACCAATATTTCTTGCCTGAAGATAGGAAAAGGCCAGATGGTACAGTCTTGTAGCACTATGGTAAGAAGTTTAAATTTCACTAAAATGAAAAAACTGTGAGCTTAGTGGCTCACATATTACATATTTTATCTCACTCAATCCTTCCACCCTCTGAGTATGAAGAACCAAATCCATTTGGCACATACATAAATTGAGCCATTCCTGGTAGAGCTGGTATTCAAATATAATTCATCTTGACTCCAGAGGGCAAAAATTTAGCTGCTATACTCTATTACCTTTCATTTTGGTGAGATGATCAATAAAACCATAAATGCCAGTGACAGATACAATATGCAGAAAGAAGTCAAGAATGTAACCTCTGGTGAACAGATGCATTACAAGTATGGGAGAAGAATTCAGGGAAGGTATGAAAAGAAAGAAAAGAACAAGTTTTGGCATCATGGAATCAAAGAAATGAGCTTTTCTTAAATACAAAGAGGGTAGAGATGTCAGTAACATGTGAAAGTTGTGAGCTGTGGTCATGTCATGATGTTATAATGAGAAGGACTTCTAGGAAGTTATGATGGTACTGATATTTTGTATGTTTATAGGAGTGGTAGATACACAATGTCAAAATAGATGTAGCAAAGAAGTTCTTTTTAAAAAACAAAAACAAACTTGCCCATGAAAGGATGGGCACAACATTAGAGCTAAGAAAGCTAGCAATAAGGGAAGAATAGCTAAGCAAAGAGAGACATTTATATATTCATGTCAGTGAAGACAAAGAGCCTCTATTAAATGGATTCATATATCTACAACATATACAGCCATTTGAGCAAATCACTTAGTCTGATGCTCAGTTTACCTGTCTGAAAAAATGAAATTAATGACAATACTTCAACTGTATAACAATCGTGATCATGATCATATGGAGACATATTTGTGAAAACCAAGTAGCATTACACAAGTATAAAGTGCTTAATGCACAGTGCATATAAATATCAAAATTATTTCACATACATAAAAGATAAATTTAAATATAGGTTTTCATTTTGTGAAAACTGTGTCGTGTAAAACTACATTTATTTGTGCTTAATGAGGAAAAGATATTTTCAATTCAACTACTTAACAAAAGCAACCATTATTTTCTTCATAGTAGACCAGACCAATCATGAAGTTAGTCCAATTTGATTGGAAATGAATTTAAACCTACCAATCTGAATTTTTTTTTATGTCACAGTGAACATCTAACAATAGGGACATGTAGCAAATTCATTATTTGAAACCTCGCTAGCACACCACTGGTTGATTTCACCAAAAATTACTTTTATTAAGGTCATTTAATGAATAAAATTGAATTTTCTCACACATAATTAATTTCCATATATTTTGTATTTTCATTTGCAGCAATGATAAAATTTAATCATAACAAACATCTAAATATGGTATTATTTATGACTAAAATGATTGATAATTTTTACCAAAAACAATTTCCACAAACATAAATGCATAGCAAAATCCCACTAAAATTATACCAAATCAAAACAAGGATACCATATTTTAGCCGGGTATGGTGGCATATACCTTTGATCCCAGTACTCAGCTGCTTAGGGCAGAAAGATCTCAGCCTGGGCTAGATAATGAGTTCAAGGCCACTCTAAAGTACATAAGGAGACAGAGAGAGAGAGAGAGAGAGAGAGAGAGAAAGAGAGAGAGAGAGAGAGAGAGAGAGAGAGAGAGAGAGAGAGAGAGAGAGAGAGAGAGAGAGAGAGAGAGAGAGAGAGAGAATGAGAGACAGGGTAAGAGGATGCAGCTAGAAACCTAGTGGCAAGTTCCAGTTCCCTGGTAAGTCTGACAGCAAAAGGATTAAAAACCAACAAACAACAAAATCCGAACCTTAAAGAAAAAGCTGAGTCTGGGCTCGACTCTTGCTACTCTGAGAAGTGGCAGCAGAAGACCAAATACCGCACAAACAGAAAGGGCGAATGTCCTGAGCTCACCACACCTTTATTTGGTGCAAAGCCTTCACACTTATAATCCTAGCATGCATAAAACAGTGTGGATATCCACGATAATCCCCATAGTTAAATAAAAATCCATAGGGCAAGGCAGATATCCTTACATATGAGTAAATTTTAAACCAATAATCCTAGAGCAGTAATCCTTGTGTTTAAAGTCCTGTAGGGTGGGGCAGATGTTGGTAATAATCCCAGTAGTTGATTCCACAGGGCAGGGTAGACATCCTTAAATCCAAGTAATAGTAAAACCAAGTTATCTGCAGTTCCCAAATAGAGGGGGGGTGGGAAGGGAAAGAGAAACAGAAGACCAAATCTTTATGCCTTGTCCAAGGTGGCCCTGCATGAAGACAAGACCTACAGATGAGATGTGACTTCGGTCGAGAAGACACTCTAAGGACTACACTCAGGGGAGACTCAGCAGAGATACATCAGTCACCAACGCTTCCAACAGTCTAGGGATCTTGGAGGTGTACAACAGAACCAACTGCATTAATTATCTAAATGTTTCCCCTAGTGAATAAAGTGGAGTAACATAAAGCACTTTTCAGATCAAACAAAATTAATTTTAAATTTTTAAAAATTGGCTAAAATTACAAAGTTTTTTTAAAACACTTGATTTGTTTTAATGAGTAGTCTCATTTAAGTTAGAAATATAAGTTTACACAATACAACTAAAGTCTTCAAAAGTTAGGAGGAGTGGAGTATGATTTCCTATGATTTTAATTTCCTATGATTTTAAATTGCATTTATTTCTCTTGTAAATCTCTTTTTAAAGATAGTATGTTCAAACTTCAGCTCAGTCCAGGCAAAAATATTGCAAACTAAGCCTTATTAAAGGCTATGTCAATAAAGTTTCATTGTTTTCTCACTATAGACAAAGTAAAAGTACTTTGCCTGCAATGATAAAAGAACATTTTGTCCCTAGTTAGTAGAAGAAAATTTCCTAAAAAAAGGTTATATTTTAGCAGTGGGAAAAGCAGAATTTGTAGAGGTGTGGAAGTTCTTAACATAGATGCAAATTGAGTGAATTTCAAAAATTCTGAAAGAGATAATCAGGCACATGGGAGAGTGAGTCAGTTTGCCTCAGTGGCTATTTTGAGAAAGTCTGATTAAGAGATTTAAACTGAGAATTTTTTTCCTCTGCCTAAGTTAATTAGAGTTTCCTACAGAAATTCAAAAGTCCTATTTTGGTGGAAGTATTGTCCAGACAAAACAAGTGTTGGGACTGCAGTATCCATCCCAACCACACAAGAATATGTGGGTGCATAGAATTGATGGAGTAAAAAACAGGAACATCCTTTGAGGCATGGTTGACACATGGGATATGGATATGCACTCCAAAGGGAAAGAAGAACAGCATATAATAAATGATCTTTTATATTTAAAATCATTCTACCTATGAAAAATATATATAGTGAGAAGTATTTTTAACCATTCTCTGAGAAAACTGACCAAAAGAAATAGTAGTTGTAACTGATAGTCCCATGAAAAAGACAGATAAGGCTGAAAGAAAAGATCAAAAGAAGAAACAGCTCTCTTGTTACTTTTTGTGTGGACAACAGGCTTAGCTTTTGCTTTGAAAAAGGAAGGGAAAGAAATTAGGAGCTATAGCTGGAGTTCAAATACTATAAAATTCAGCCCAGAAGTTTAGCTCAATGGTTCTAGAGCCTGCCTCACAAGCACAAAATGATGAGTTCCCTCCCCAGCACCAAAAAATTAAAAAAACAAATACTGTAAAATCTGACAATCTAGAAGGATGCACAAAATAATAAATCATACAATTTTAGACATAGAATTAACTTTATTGTCATCTAAACTGTATAGGATGCTTTTCTATCACTGGATCGGAATACCCAAAACTTGCCATTTCAAGAAGTTTACTTTGGCTCACATTTCAGAGGATTCAATCCATGGTTGTTGGCTTCAAGGGAGAGAGGACGGCCAAGGTGCTGGTAGAAGACTGCTCAACTGATTCTAGTGAGAAAGCAGAGAGAGACAGGAAGATCTAGGAGCAAGAATACATACTTCAAGGTTATAACCTTAGTGACCTGCCTCCAGCCAGGTCCCACCTGCTAGTGGCACATTTAGCTATTGAACCCATCAATGGAAGAATCCACCAATGAGTATAAGACCTCTGTAATCCAATCACCTTCCAAATTTAAGACTTTGAGGGGAGATTTTACATCCAAACCATAATAGAAACAAAAGAATCAAAAGAATATTAAGCTACTTTTAAGAATAGAACATCCCCTCCCAAAGAAAACATTTCTTAGTACTTGTGTCAATAAGTAAATAATCAGCTGGTTTGCTTGGAGTAGGAGAAAGGATTCTAAAACATCACCATTCAGGTTCATCTTCTCATTTTAGAGTAAGATTTAATGACCTTTGTTCTGTATCAATACCTTCAATTTATGTGTAAAAATGCAAAGAGGGCTGAAGATTTAGCTCAGTGGTTCCATGCCTGCTGTCCAAGCGCAAATCCTAAATTCAATCCCTGGTAACAATGCTGGGAGTGGTGACTTATGCCCACCAGCAATCAATACCACATACCACAGTGCCAGGCGTGGTGGCTCATGCCTGTAATCCCAACACTTGGGAGGCAGAGACAGGAGGATTGCTGAGTTCAAGGCTTGCCTGGGCTCCATAGTGAGCTCAGGGCCAGCCTGAACTACAAAGCAAGACCCTGTCTCAAAAAAAAAAAAAAATGCAAAGAGCCAAGAAGACCAACTAACTTATTTAAAGTTTAAAAAAATAAACACATGGCAGAACCAAGAGTAGGACCAGGTACTGAACAGCTTGCACACTTTGTCTTCTGAGAAAATTGCTCATGAAGGTAAAATTTTCCTGCCACCAAATGGAACAGTGACCATCTGGAAATAATACAATAATTTTAAACAAATAAATATTAATAAACTAGAAATATATGTTTTCTAATAACATTTAAATTTGTCTGAAAGGTGTCAGAATGTATTAAATGACTTTTAATCAAGCTACTATACTCAGAGATGCATCATACAAGGATATTCTAATACAAATTATAAAGATTTGAGCACAGTGGTGTTCACTGTGTCATGTAAAGTAGCTAATAGCTAAGAATAGTCTTTGTATTTAAACAAAGATCTGACTTTTAGTAGTTATGAATGTCTATAATGCTCCCCAAATGTTCCAAGTTTTCAGAAGTGGAGTTTTTAAGAACTGAGTACATAGTGTGAGTGTTATACTCATCAATGGATTGGTCTCCTGTTGAGCTCATACCAAAATGTCTGGTTAGGAAGTAGGTCTGGAGGGAAGAACTGTGCCTCTGAGAATGTACAGCTTTCTTCCGGCTCCTCCTTTTTCTCACTGCTTCCTAGCTGCCATAAGGTGAGCAAACTTCTTCAGCCATGCCCTTCTGCCACAGGGATTCTGTCTCGGATTCAAACAGCCGTGGATTGAATTCCCTGAATCATGAGCCAAATTTAATCTTTCTTCTTTTAAATTGAAGATATCATGTACTGTGTTCCAATGATAGAGAAGTCAACTATTATAGTCACATTTAAAATCTAATAATATGCAAACATTAGAAGGATGGATGTCAGTCTCTGGTTTCTTTTCTATAAGGTTTAGTGGACCAAATATTTTGAAGTGTCTGTATGATACAAAAAAACACCCTGAGCCCTGCATAAAATATATGATAGTGATAGGTTTCCAAGAACTAAGAAGTAAACTTGTGAATTGAAATCTGACTGTTGAGTTGTAAATACATATGAAAATGCAATAGTCTGAATACAATTCATCTTCATCAAGATTCTAATTAAAATTAGTTGCAATGTAAAAGTGTCAGAAGGTGAGTCTTTAGGAGAGGTTACTATTTTGCTTACAAGACTGCATTAGTTCTCACAGGAATGGTTTAATCTGCACAAAAGCAGAATGCTATCCCAGCATTCATGAGGCTGAGGCAGGAGAAGCACAATAAGTTCAAGGCCAAACTGGGCTAAAAGGTGAGTTGTAGCCCAGCCTGGAATGCATAGCAAGATCCTGTCTTAGGAAATAATAATACATTTTCTTAAAAAGGCAGGAGAGCAAAACAGGTCAGCTCATTTGTTCAGGCCTTCCCCCACCATTCTTCCACACACCATCTGCCCTGTCATAATACAGTGTGAGGCACACACCAGCAGCCAAGCAGATGCCAGAGTCCATCTGTAATGTCCCAGCCTCCCATATTATGAATCAAAGCAAATCTCTTTTCTTTAAAAACTATCAAGCCTCAGGCTTTATAGTAGGGTAAAGAAAACACACCAAGAGAGTAATTACACCATTTTAATGCCATAATTAAAAGATGCTTCAAACAGAAGCAGAAAACATGCCCACAACTAAAACTGAAATAGAACCCTAGAAACTTCCAACACTCTCCACACCCAGTAAACCAAACTACTGAAATATAACAGTGGTCTTGATTAAGAGAAGCAGCAGCATTGAAATAACTTTCGGGAGTACAAGTTTGACAAAAACTGTCTAAAGATGACAGTAGACCAAGTATGTTGAGAAAAGTCCCTCCACCTACTCAACCCCCACCCTTCACACAAAGAAATGCGATAGGAATTAGAAAATTATGGAGAATTTTGTAGCAAAAAGAAAATATTGTTTCTTTGTATAATGACCTATAAATTCTCAAACTATCTGATCAAGCTGTTTCTAAAATCTATATTAGAAGAAACTAGAATTAAATAGCCAAAACAATTTTAGCTTGATCCATGAAAAAAATTGATAAATTAGGTGCTAATAGCATTAAGGATGTCTCCTCTGACATTGGCTTAGGCAGAGACTTTATGAACAAAACCTATATACCACAAGAACTAGCAGAAAGAATCAACAAATGGCATCCCATCCTACTAAAGCTTCTGCACAGCAAAAGAAACATTGTCATAGCTAAAAGATAACCAACAACATGGGAAAAAAAAATCTTTACTAGCTGTTTGTCAGACAAAGGGTTACTATCTAGAATATATAAAGAACTTAGACAAATCAGTCCCTCCCCAAGTTTAAAGACCCAATTCAAAAATGACATCTGAAATGAACAGACACTTCTCAGAGGCAGAAGTCAAATCAGCCAAGAAGCATCTAAAGAAATGCTCAACATCACTGGTCACTCAAGAGATACAGCAGATGAGAACACTGAGATTTCATCTCACTCCACAAGGAATGGCTGCTATTGCTAAATCAACCAGCAATAAATGCTGGTGAGGCTGTGAGGAGAAAGGAACCCTTCTCCATTTTTGGTGGGATTGTAGACTTTTGCAACCACTGTGGAGATCAGTATGGAAACTCCTCAGAAAATTAGGATTAGAGGTCCCATTTGACCCTGATATTCCCATGCTAGGAATATACTTGAAGGAATTAAGAGAATCATATTGTAAAGACATATGTGCACCCATGTTCATAGCAGCTCAGTTTGTGATAGCCCAGTCTTGGAAACAACCCAGATGCCCATCAATTGGAGACTGGATAAGGAAGGGGTGTGTGTGTGTGTGTGTGTGTGTGTGTGTGTGTGTTTATGAGATGGAGTATTACTCTGCCATAAAGGATGACAAGTTTCATTCATTTTTGTGAAATGAACACATCTTGAGGACACACTAATAAGTGAAATAAATAGATCACAGATATGTAAATACTGTGTCTTTTCTCTTGTATGAGAATCTGTAGATGTAAGTGAGTTCTAGAATGTATGATAGATTTTGTGAAATAGGAAATATTCAAAGGGAATGTGGTAGGGGAAAATAATGAGGGGAAAGAATAAATATGATTTGAAAAGAAAAAGAAAGCACATGTATATAGGGGTGGGGGTTGTGGTTGGGTAGGAATATGGGTAAAAATGAGAATTAACTCGTGTCATATACTGGTACAAATTCCCCAATGTTGAGTGTGATTGTGAGCTGTATATAAAATGTACCAATAAAGAATTGAATTTTTAAAAATTAAAAAAGAATGTCTCCTCTTTGAAAGACACTACCAAGCAATAAAAAAGATAAGAAGCTAATCACAATATGATACAAGACTATATAGAAACCCACAAAACTCAAAAATAAAAATAAACAGCCAACTAAAACCAGTAGGAAGAGGATGGAGGTATAGTTCAGGGGTAGGATATTGGCCTACCAGGTAAGAGCCCATAGGTGTGATCTCCATAATAACAAATAACAAGATGTTCAAGATTGTGCATTACTCCAAAAATATAAAGTAAAACCTCCAAAGATATTGGTACCAAAGAAGAGCTAAGTTTGAAACAAATAAAGAAAAACACTAGCAAATTTAAGTGCTGACACAGATGCAGAGCAACTAAACCGCTGATGAACTGCTCATGAGAATTCAAAATAGTGAAGTCCCTTCAGAGATGTGCTACATCTTACAAGGGTTGTTAGGAAATTACACACCTCTGCCATGTGGCCTAGAAATATCACTTGTATTAATGAGTTCTAGAATGTATGACGGATATTGTGAAATAGAAAATATTTAAAGGGAAATGTGGTGGAGGAGTGAATAATGAGGGGTAAAGAAAAACATGTGATGTAATAAAAAATGGAAACAAAGCTTATGTATTTGGGGGGGCTGTGGGGGGCTGTGAGGGGCCGTAGTGTGAGCAAGGGAATGGGAAAAACAGAAAAAATTGTGTCCTGTACTTGTACAAATTCCCAATAATGAGTGTGATCATGATGTGTATATACAATGTACCAATAAAGACAAAATAATTTTTTTCCCTTTTTTTGAGACAGGGTCTCGCTTTGTAGTTCAAGCTAGCCCTGACCTCACTTTGTAACCCAGGCAATCCTTGAACTCAGCGGTCCTCCTGCTTCTGCCTCCCAAATGCTGGGATTACAGGCATGAGCCACCACTTCCAGCACTGTAGTATGTGGTACTGATAGCTGGTGGATGTGAATCACCACTCCCAGTATTGTTGTGTGTGGTTACAGGATCAAACCAGGAAGTGTGTGCTTGCCAGGCAGGCACTGGAACTGTTGAGATAAATCTCCAGCCTGATTAAAAAAAATTTTTTTTAAAGAAAAGGAAAATTCCAGGCAGCAAGAGCATTAAAAAATGAAAGGAAGAAGGAAAGAAAAGAAAGAAAGAAAGAAAGAAAGAAAGAAAGAAAGAAAGAAAGAAAGAAAGAAAGAAAGAAAGAAAGAAAGAAAGAAAGAAAGAAAGAAAGAAAGGAAGAAAGAAAGGAAGAGAGAGAGAAAGAAATATCACTTACAGGTATTTACATGGATAAAATTAAAAACTATACTCACCCCCCAAACGTGCACAAATATTTTTACCAGGTAGATGGATGGATGGATGGATAGATAGATAGATAGATAGATAGATAGATAGATAGATAGATAGATAGATGATAGACAGATATAGATAGATGATGATAGATATAGGTAGATGATGATAGATTATAGATAGATAGATGATAGATAGATGATGATAGATATAGATAAATAGATGATAGATAGCAATGCACAAATTTATCAAGAATTGGAAACAATTCAAACTGTTGTGCAGCTGGTGAATTAATAAACTACATCACTACAGCAGATATGACTTTGACACTAAAAGAAATGAACTACTGAGGCAAGCAAAATCCTGAGTGGATCTCAATTACATTGTGCAGAACTAATGAAGACAGGCGCAAAAGTCTATATAATATCCAATTCCATTTCTATGACAGTTTGGAAGAACCAAAACTACTGAGACAGAAAACAGATCGGTGGTTGCCAATGGACAGGAGTAAGAGAAGTCCAGCAAACAGCAGGAGGGGTTTTCTGTGGGGCCGTAGAAGCATTCCAGATTTTGTTCATGATGGAGCATTCCTTTGTCTAAATAAGTCACAGAATTGTCCACCAAAATAGGTGGAATTCATTATGTAGTACTGATTTTTATAAATTAAATTTTAAAAGTGTACGATATGTGATAAAATGACTTTAGAAAAGAAAATGACAATATTCAGTATGTAAGTAGCCACCAGCAGCAGAAAATGGCATGAAGTAAGCGTGACCCATGTCTTCGGTGGAAGGTAGATTCGTTTATGTCTACTAGGTATTATGTTTCATTACTTACATGTCTATTGCATACGTTCTGTTTTTTTCAAACATTACTTTGTACACAGAAGAAAATGGTTTTAGTTTCAAACTAAAAATGACATATTATTTAAAATAAAACAGTTCCTTGGTGTGACAATGTTAATGTCAATGGCACAGAAATTTATTTTATATAAAAAGTAATATATTTATTTACTGTTAGTACATAATTCTTTATTCTAACGCACTTTGTACTGATTTAGAAACCTTTAATCCCTGAAAACAGATCATTCTTTCTGCTGTTTTCTTTTTCTATGCCATCTCCATTCTAAACTTTAACAACTGCAGCACGATTTCAGTACCGTGGACTACTCACTCCGGCATCCCTACAACTTGACAGTCTTTCTCTGAGGTGTGCATGTGAACTGCATATGTAATGCTCAATATCTTCACACAGCCACACCGAACCAAGCATTATCATAATTCACTGATCGTATATACATTTTAAAAGAACTCTGCTCAGTCATGCAAAAATCCACAAGGGATTTCTAAGCCCTCCAACTCTGAGTAAATATTTCATACGCTTTTTCAGTAGGGAAGTTACAAATGTGAATCACTTTCTTCTTAATTGTCAATATGTGACTGGTAAATATGCACATGCAATTGACATGCTGCTCCGCCACTCCCTGCTCAGAGGGTTGGAAAAGCAGCTGTCACCCCAATACCAGTGATCAGATCAGGGGAGCAATCAGGCTAGGCATGCACAGACTCCATTATCTTATCGGCCTGAACCTAATCCTGCTATCCCACTGAGAAGGGCTGTTCGAGGCGGACCCAACGAGGGCCCCAGCTGCAAGCTCTGCGTTAGTTTTCTGTCACTGGCCATCAGCGACAATCCACCATGGAGTCTCGTGGGAAGCGCTGCTCCGCAGCGCTCATCTACAGGCATTGAATCAAGTGCTTATTCTTATTAAGTCTTTGGAACTCTTTTCTCTCTCCATTCTCTTTCCCCATATCTTTAAGGTAACATTTATAACTTTAAAAGCATAGCTGGCCGTCTGCACAGATTTTATTATGGACTAAACTGCAAGTTAAAAATTATTCAAGACTTTATGCATGTTTGGAGAAATGGGCTGTGCAAATTAATGTATTCATTCCAGATTGCATTTCACTAACATCTTTCTTCACTTGCGACTAACAGCTCCTAGGATTACAAAATTATTACATCAGCGTGGCTGTGTTGCTTTGTCAATAAAATAAATAAATAAGTCTGTAGGCTCCGATATCACCCACCTTAAGAATGATTATAATTTCCTAGTGGCTACACAGTCAAAGAAACTGTGTAGTCTCATTTAATCTCTTTGCCTCTTCAGAGATCCACGTACCCTACCCATCTCCATTACCTCAGGAATTATGATTGGATTTAACCTCTGCTCATTGAATTAGTGTCAGCTATCATTCTTAGCATACATTTGTTAAATTCAATCTCTCCTACAGGGGAATGCCAGGCAGCAAAATGATAAGTGTATTAACCAGGCAAGAGAGGGAAGGCTGCAGAAACCGGGGCTCAGAATCACTGCAGGGAGAGAACTAAGTTTGTGTTGCTGCTTCCTTTCTTTCAGGAAAGATACAATCACAGCGGGAAGTGTAAGCCTTTATACTCAGCCTTCCTGAGTGTAAGGAAGACTAAATGCCTCGGGACTTTTCCCTAAAGTGAAGATGTGTGTGTGTGTGTGTGTGTGTGTGTGTGTGTGTGTGTGTGCGCGCGCGCGCGTGCGCGTGTGTGTGTCTGTGTGTGTGTTAAAGTCAATGTTAATACTACTAGGAAGGTAACCATATGGAAAACCCAAAAATTCAGGTCTGTCAACCCTCAAAAAAAAAAATAAAATAAAATAAGCAGTAGCTGTGAACACTTCCCTACAGCAAAGCTCAGCATCTTTGACTGCTGGGTCAGAAATGAGGCCAACAAATCCTGCTCAGCCACATGGCTCACAATATGGAGCCCTCTAATCTGCACAGGTCCACAAGTGGGTGAGTGGGTCTGTGTTACGCTTTCCTAAGAAATCTCCATGTCAGTCCTTGGGCTGTGCTGAAAATAAACAAGCAAACAACTACTTGGAAAACAGGACAAAACATTCCAAGGAAAGACTGGGATATAGCTCAGTGGTACAGCACTTGCCTGTAATATACATGGCCCCAGGTTCAAATTCTAGCACTATAAAAATAAATAAATTGAAATAACATTCTAAGTTCAAGTGACAATCAAAGCTCTAAAAAGTGGACAACAGACTCAAGATATTATACCATTAAAGTCCAAAAGAAGAAATCCAAATTAGATCTAATAAAAAAATTCTAAACTAACAAATCTGTTAAAAAATATTCCACCCAATTTATTAATTTTTCCCAAAAGGAAGAGCTGGTTAATTTCAGAAGTTTTCAGGACGAAAATATCAATAGGATGAAATACACAGTAGCCAAATACAGAAATGTTGTTCTGCATATCTGGGGACTAAAAGAAATTAACGAGCCCAGTACATAAATTAAACAATAGGGCTAAATGAAATTAATGTAGGCTATCTTTCATTTCATTTCCCATTCAGCCTGAATTTCTAAAGAATTGGTTCCTCAGGGTAAAACTATATGTTTTAGCTTCAGGGAAAGAATTTGGTGTCCTAATATAGTGTTTCTCTGATATTATTTGCCCCTGCATTCCTTAATATCACAAAATACCCTGAATCTTAAAAAAAAAAAAGCAAAATACCGAAGGGGCTCTGCCATCAGAATTTTAAAGAGATGCAAAACTACATTGCCAATCTATATATGCAGAAAACACCAGGCCAAGACTGGGGAGAGAGTCAGGAAGCAAAGAAGCATCCAAGTTTTAGGAAGTAATGGGCTAAGGACAAGGGCAGAGAGAAACCAGTTCCATTCATACCACTGTAACATGAAATCAGCTTCCTTCTAATTTTTACAAGGAAAAGTAGGGACCTCACAAATCATACAGACTTGTAAAAATTACTTTCTTCTTATATCTCCTCACTAGAAAAAAGAATGGTAGAAGCCATGCACGGTGGGACATGCCTATAAACTCAGCTACTCTGGAAGCTGAGGCAAAAGGATTGCATGTTCCAGGTAAATTTGGGCAATTTAGTCTTGTCTCAACATTAAAAAAAAAAAAAAGAATAAGAAGTCTTGAGATGCTCAGCAGGTAGTGTTTGCCCAGCATCTAGGACACAATGGGTGCAATCACCAATACTTGAAAAAAATGCAGTGCAGCACTAAATCTGCATCCCTAAAATTAACACACAGAAATGTGTGGTTTATCTCTCCAGCATCATATTAAAAAAGAGAGAGAGAAAGAGAACTGGTCTGTTGTATATCATGACAGAGAAATCAGAGGTAAAAACAAGTAGAGCAAAGTACTTGTTCATCACTAGTAACAAATATTTACATGTAACAAAGTGTTGTCACTTCTGTATTTATGAAAGCAGCAAATCTTACTATGAGGAGAGAGACTAGCACTGTGATAAATCCCTATAGCAGAAATAAAAATTGGTATACTCCAGAAAGCAATTTGCCAACAAATATGAAAAGACTTTTTATGCTCATCTCTTTCTACCTTATGTGTGAAATACCTTAACTCAACAGTTTTTCTGTTTATCTATCCTAATGTTATATCATTGAAAATAGATAATGTTTATTTAAAAAGATGTCCATCACAGAATTTATTACAAAAATGATGGAAAATAGAGGAAGCATTAAATGAATCCATCCTCTAGTAGATTTGGCAGACATGAAAGTGTTCATGCAGACTGTAACATAAAAAACAATTCAGTCTGATGCCACACAACATCACAATATTAAATGTTATGTGTAGAAAATCTATACTATATTTTTAAAGTTATATATTTAGAAAATACTAGAAAGGAAAACATATTCATTATCTTCAGTGTGTGTAATTTTTCTTCCTTTCCTTCTTTCTGCATTTTCAATTTTCTCTAATAAATGTCAGTTTTTAAAACACTGAACTAAGAAGTAATGTAAAGATGAAATCCTAACCAACATGGGAAATAGATCATAGTTACAAATATAAGATGCACCAATGCATATTTTTCTGCTTCATTTTTTAAAAACTTAATCACTGCAGCCAATACATAAAATCCAGTGGCATAAAAAGGTAGAGCTATTTTTGTATGTCAGCATTTTACTCTAAAACGATCAGGCATCCACTTTAGCACTCAAGACAGTAACCTTTAGGATGGGCAAAAATACAACAAATAATTGAAATAGCACTAAAGAAGTGATTATAGGAATAATAATTAAACTTCTTAAACTCACATAAATATTGAGTGCTGAATGTACAGCAAATAGGGATATATTTCCTACATTAACTTTCTCTCTGAAAGAATTTAGTAGGTTACAAATCATAGAAGCATAGTACTATTAGACACTTACACTACTCACTAAATTGTCAAGTTATATCTGTGAGATAGACATTATCCCATTCAACAGAAGAAAGATAAAGAAGTCAGACAGATTTTTAAGTTTTCCCAAGGTTACAATGAATTCATAGGTTAGAGAAACCTTGTCATTTTGTGTGACACCAATGCCAGAGAGAGTAGAAGAAAAAGGTGTGGCTGCTGTCTTTGGCACATGAGATACAGATAGCTAAAAATGGGAGGAAAAAAATTCTGGCCACCACTCAAACACCAAATCAGACAAAGGCTGAAGATATTTTCTAGGCCTTTCATGTATATACCTAGCAGGGGAATAACAGGGTCAAGTGGGATCTCTAATCCAAGTTTCTGAAGAATGTCCACACTTTCACCATGCATTTTTATACCCAGACCTGAGAATTCTGCTTCATTTTTATACTAGAGTTTAAAAGTAGTCCATCATCTTGACAATGCCTGTCTAAGTATACTCAAGGAAGTTCTTGTCACTCCCCGCTGCACCCTGTGCCGAGAGGGCACTGATGTTCCCATGAGCAGAGGTATTCAGTGGATTTGGAATGCAGGAGACCTGATGGAGATTCAAAGGAGGCAGAAATTAAGAGTGTGACCCCGGTGACTGAGGAAGCAGAGGCCTAACCATTCGTGCCAAGCCATGCTTGCAGTTTGAAGCAAGACCAGAGAAAAGCAACGGTGTTCTAAATCACCGGACCGACCAGGAGCGCTCTATATCCTTTCTCATTAGTGTTACATCCATGGGTTAACCAAAGTCTTCTCCCAGAAAGGCTGGCATGGAAGACAGGCAACAACAGAGCAGCCCTCCATCCTTTTGCCATTCAGCCTTCTTTACCCACCAGTAAACTAAAGACTGAAACCTTGGTAGAGTGTGTGCATGTCCAGAAATTTAAAAACTAGTCAAATTAGTTTTGTGCAGTGTCTCCACTCTTGTTGGAAGAAGAAACTACACTTCAGTGTATGAGCTACAAAATAGAGTTTAATTTTGTTGATTCTATGTATTAGTTAAATGTCCTCCTACCTGCATTTTAAACAGGCAGCACACCACCCAAAGATGAATGTTAACATTTATGATTGACTTGAATGTTTAAGTTTTCTTTTCTTAGAATGACAGTAGATAATAAACAAAAAAGCAATATAACGAATTGGAGACAAGGGAAAATGCCTTATGTGTTAGTATCTATAACAGCACTTTTCCTGCTCTGTGAACAAGGAAACTTTCGATATTTTGCAACAGGCACCACAGATTCTGTAGCTGATTTTGCCTATCACTTTAAAATGCTGGGGAGGAACCTTATATGACGAAAGGAAACCCATCTGGGATATGCCTGTAAGAGATAGATGGTTCTGCTGAGCACAATACGCTTCCAATCCTGATGCCTACACTTCGGCAAACAGAATCTACAGGTTCACAGTATCAAGAGTTCACTTACGGTTCTCTTAGCTATGCCCGCAGGGATGTGCAAAACACGAATAGCTTTTGCGATTTTAAATGCAATGGCCGAGTGCTTTATCGAGGCAGAGGCCATTTAGAATTCCTAACCTGTCCTACAATGTGCGAACCATCCCTCCTCTCAGCCTAATGTCTTTCCTCCGGTTAATTAGCAGGCTGGCTATTTCCCTTCCATTATCTTGGTCATTGATGAAGATGTTAAATAGATTCGTTCTTGGACTGACCCCTTGAAGATGAGCACCAGCAGTGTCAACCGAAGCTCCTGCGGCTTAGAAGTCCTTTTCACGCACAGCACTCTAATAATGTGAGCAATTACTTAACTGGAGTGCATCTCCATTTGTTGAGCAGCGTGTCGTGTAGAAAGGAAAAGTCTTACTAAGCCAAGATAAATTATAACTGATATCCTCCCACAGTGGCCATTCCTCCCTTCGCCCTCCCCCACACTGTCTATCAAGCCCACCTGCCTTGTCTCAGAATGAAATTAGATCTGTTTGCCTTAGCTTGGAAAGAAAACAAATGAATCTCAGTGGTCTGACTTGCCGTCGCCTGGATTATAGTGTGAAAAATAAAGCTGAGGCGAGAAAGCATTTACCTTCACAGACGGGAGAGTGCTGAGAGGGAAAGACAAGCCCCACCACCTACTTCCGTTCTGTTGAACCACTTTATAGTTTCCTTGGCTTTTTTTATGACTAACCCCGAAGGCCCTCCTCCTCTCCTTCTTTAGCCATGCGTCCTTACCTATGGAAAGTTCGCACATTTGTGTCAGCCCCTGGGACAAGGGCATCTCATTATCAGAAGAGTGTGGCAGATCACCTTCCCTTATATCCACAAGAAAATACTATTTTTCATAAGGTCACTATCAAAATATCAGGCACCTAGAAAACTAATATATTCAGCTTCCTTTAGGCCAACGTAGTTTCTTTTTTATGGAAAACAATATCCTTCAGGAAACTTGCATTTACTACAACTAAATTTTGTTCAGGTCTTGTTTGTTTCACTATTGGGAAGTCTCACACATGCTGGGTAAGAAATGTCTTTGCAGATCTTTTTCTTTTGTTTTGAGATAGTCTCACTAAGTTGCCCAGACTGACCTCAAACCTGTCATGTTTCTGCCTCTGCCTTCAAAGTAGCTGGAATTACAGGCGTACGCCACTGTGCACGGTTGCTGTAACTCAGTTGTTTTCTCTCTTGTGAGACATCCAGCATGAAGACAAACTCTCCAGAGAAAATAAAAAGTCAGAGTTACTAAGGAACATATGAATTAATAATGTCAGTAAGGTTAAAACAGGACACCCATACTGATATTTTACTGATCACTTTTTTTAAAGACATCACTTGGTTAATTTGTTAGAGCTCTAAAAGACCCAAAAAAGGGAAGTTTTATGAGAAATTCCAGCACCAAGTATACTTCAGTGTTCTAACTCATGTTTGAATGCTAAATTTTGTATCTTTAACTAATGCACTAGAGTTCTGTTTGTACGCCTGCAAACATGGTTACAGTTCATCAATATTGGCCTTTAACTCTGAAAACCTTACTTGCCTCTTAATACAACATTCCTAAGAATTCTATTTTAAATCGATTTGACTTGATTGGAAGAGTGGTGAGATTAATAAAATGAGGAACTGTTGTGAGATGTAAAATTGACAAACAAGAATAAGATGGACATACTGCTTATAGAATTCCTTCAAAATGCTTCATTTTTCCATATCAGCAGTAGATGATCTTAAGGTACAAAATAACAATAGCTAGTCATTTCTAGACCTGACAAATGAACTCCTACACAAGAATTTAATAAAAGGCTTACTTTCTGCCTCCAAAGCTTTTCCTTATAAACACAGAGATACCATCTTTTCTTTGACTGTTATGAATAAGCTGAGAAAAAAAGCAGATTACAAGATAGTATCCACATAGTCCCTGTGATAATGATTCAAAATGAAATGAAACTTGTCCACAGTAGCCTTTTTCCCATCCACCCAGCCACCAAAATCTGCCAACTCTCTCTTTAGTTAGGTCATCATTAGTACGATAAACTAGAGGACAATATTTCAAACAGATAAATTACTAGACAAGACAGTCCTCTCTCAGTTCTCATATTCTGATGTTCTGGTAGACTTCCTCTCTAGGATATTAGAGAAGTATTTGTATATTCTCATCTTCTAAGAGGAGTTATGGGTTTGTTCTTATGCAGTCATTCATTTTTTTCAAAAAAGACTGAAATATCCCAAAACACTATAATTGGCATACCTGTTTTTGTAGGCTAAATTCCAGATACAAGAAACAATGCTAAATTATTACTATCATATTCTTTGCAAAGAACTTTAGATGATACATTTTAATGTAAAAAATATTCATTAGAAGAATTAAAAATGTGATCCAGATCAGCACTGCCCAAAGAACTTTCTGAGGTGAGATGCAAAGCTCTGTGTAATCTGGACAATGTCCTCAGAGGACTACAGCACAAAGTATGGCCAGTGCAACTCAAGAAATGAATTTCTGCATTAGTTTAGTTTGGGTTAATTTAAGGTGTATCAAGTGTCTTGTACCCCACTAAGGTTACTTTATTGGACAGAACAAATCTAGATTAATCAATATTCAAGTAGTTGAGTCCATTCTATAGCCTCCCTCTTAAACTTGTGTGTCCAAATGATCACTAAAAACTATTTTACTTTCATTTGGGATTCTAGTAAATAAAACTAAACTTAAAGAAACTCAGATGTAATTAAACTAAAATGCCAGTGGCACAGGAGTGTGTACACAGACTCCTGTCTATTGGCCATTTCTATTTGCTCAGCTTTATATTTCATTTAATAGTAGCTCTAAGAACATGTCAAACAAGTAAAGAGAAGCACATACAAAACACCCTCAGTGATACAGAGCAACATGTAATTTTGTACTGCTATAAAGGGCATGATAGAAAAATATACTAAATATACTATACAGTATATAGTAAAATTTATTGCAGTATAAGACATACTACCATTAATCCTCCTCAGCATACTTCCCCTCACTTGGATCACACTGATTCCATGTTTTCTGAAGCACTTCTGAAAGTTCTCTTTCATGAGTATCTTGAATTGCTGTGTCCTGATTGCCTCCATACTCTGAAATACTCAATGCATTTACTTTTCATGGTCCTTTTGACTTTAAGGAAGAGCCATGTTGTGAGATCCAGTGAATAAGATTGAAAAGGAGCCACCGTGATGTTTTAACAAACTTGCCTTTTGGTTGAATGGCACCCAACAGCAGCATTCATTGTACCTTTTAACGCACCTTGTAAAGACACATCACTTTGACGGGGATTAATGTCTACATGTCTTTTACTGTAAAACATTTTTTTACGTTAACCTTTCACCTTATATTTTCATTACTCCTTTTGTGTTAGTGCTAAAATACCTAGGAGAAAAATTGAGAGGCTTGTTTTAACTAACAATACCCAAAATAACCACCTTAGGAGGATAATGATGGCTTGGGTAGTAACAACTTTCTGGTAAGAGAGCAGAATTTCAAGGTATTTATCGTCTGTTTGATGCCCTCATATAAAAGGCTCCGGTGTAATAATTATAATTTTATTGCCAAGAGGCAAACCAAAGGGTGCATTTTATGAATTAAATGACTTCAAATTAAATAACTTTTTTCATAGACATCCTAAATAAGGCTATTGGATGATTATTTTATTTTATTTTGATTTGCTTTGTTCTGAATGGTTGTCTTTTCAATTTTTTACATTCCCTCCTCTGTTAGCTTCATTTTCCACAGATATTTTTGCAAAGCACTTTACCTTTTTTGATGAACAATTTCTTAGACAGATATGATAGTTACTGCAGGGAATAAACAAAATTCCTGGTTGAATTTTTCATTCTCTAGGTCTCTTCCCATCGCTGCTGTAAGCAGTGGGGACTTTTTGTGAGCTGGATGTTTGTTCATTAGAAAGTGGCCTGAAACAATGAATTCCCTCCACACAAACCACTGCACCATCATGAGATGGTAATGACTTTCTGTCACTCTCAACCTAGTCTAATCCCAACTCCTGACCGAGAGGTGTAAAGGCTTTGTAGCTCATTAGTGATTCCCCTCGAGCCATCAAATGCCAATTCTCTAGTCACCTGGTGTCTAACGTGAGGAATTGTGCACATTTTAGCATCAGTAGCATTTTAGTGGCAAACATGATAGGTACCAAGCTAAAGTAATTAAATGTTGTTGCATTTGTGTTGTTGTTACTGTGACTGGGTGTAGCCACGCAGTTCATACTGGCCTCAAACTCGCAGCACCACTCCTGCCTCAGCGTGCTGGCCTTTGCCACCACACCTGGCTAAATATTTTAAGTAGACTCAGTATTTTCTATGAGAATGTAAGATTATCATCTTAATATATTTAAAATACTTTAGTGGAACTACATTTCCTATCAAATGTTTTTTGTGAACTTGTAAGGACAGTAGTCCAATTCAGTAAGACTTAAACAGATCTTTGCATTTATTCTGATACATCAGGTAGCTTTCCCTCAGCAGGAACTAGACAGCGGGAAAAGAGTAGCTACAAATGCTGGACTCCAAATAGTTTGTTACTGTGAACAGAACAACTGAGTTTTGTTTTTCTTTTCTCTATTAATTTTTTAAATATATTAGGTTTATTTCTTTTGCTAAGTTGATGTTATTGATATATTTTTGTATATATTATGATCACATTCAACATTGAGGGTTTGGATTTAAATAAAAATGAAGAATCTAGTTTTCTTGGAACAAAATTAACAAACTTTGGTTCTCCATAATTTCTCTTTCAACCATGTCAACCTGAACAAATTTTCAAGTCATTTATAGACTTCGGATTCAGGTTATGGAACAATTATTTGCTGCTTCAATGAAAATAGTTTATTTTTTCTCTAAATGAATAAATTTGAAAAAAAACTACATGAAATAATAGATGAGTATCCCCCATAACTACAATTTCATTTGGGACTTTATCAAACCAAAACATCAATTTGTTTCCTAGTATGTCCATTATTTATGGTTCTATATAATTCTGAAATACATATTGCTTTGTAAAATTATTTGCTCTTAGAATAGTCAGACCAACTGAACTGTATACAATGATACATTTATTTGAAACATTATACAGCATACATCATGGAAACAGTAATCATTCTAGCTAAAGATTTATGAATAATCCTATTACAGCATCTCACTTAAGTTTTGATTTGTTAAAAGTATCTCACTAGAAATATAAGTTCAATAGAAAATTTGATTCAATGTGAATTATTTCTTAACTTCTTATTTTTCCTTAAAAATTAGGTATTTCAGGGCCGGAGATTTAGCTCAGTGGTTCCAGTGCCTGCCTCGCAAGCACAAGATCCTGAGTTCCATCCCCGGTAACCACATACAATGCTGGGCGTGGTGACTCACGCCCACCAGCAATCAATACCACATACCACAAATGCTGGGTGTGGTGGCTCCTGCCTGTAATCCCAGCACTCCAGAGGCAGAGGCAGGAGGACTGCTGAGTTTGAGGCTTGCCTGGGCTACATAGTGAGCTCAGGGCCAGTCTGAACTGCAAAGCAAGACCCTGTCTCAAAAAATAATAATAATAATTAGTTATTTCAGGCTGTACTGTCTTCTAGGTTTATAATTATTCAACTTTAATTGAACTAAGTAACAGAAAGAATGTACCCAGATAATTTAATGCATTATAAATTTATTTTAATAGCTACACAATTGTACGTGTTGGCAACTGTTGCCACAGTGTAAAATTCCTATTAACTTCTGAAGTCAAATCCTGAAAGTGGCAGACATCTTAACGATGGTCTTCAGTTATCACATCTCCATCACAGCCAGCACTGGGGAAGTTGATATTCTCTTTGCTAAACTGACCAAAGTCAATATATACTCCCATTATAGCTGGACGGACCTGACAGCTCCTGTCTTCTTTCTGAAGGTTGTCTGCCTCACTGAGTGGCCTCTGCAGACAAGCTGCCAGGTCTTCATTAATACCTGGGTTGCTCTTTCATTGCCTAGAGGAAGGAATGTTTGTCTGTTGAATCACGCTGTGTACTTTCTTGTTTGGGCAACTTTTTACTTTGGGTTCCAAAGACTTTCTTACAGAATTTTCAAAATTTAGCCAGTAGCCAAATATTTTCATTTTGTAGATTGTTTTTTTTCTTGCAGGGCTAGCAAAAAAAGTGCACTATTATATAGGATACCTTCTTTTTTAATTGAATTCTTTATTGGTACAATTTATATACATCTCAAAATCACATATAACATTGGGGAATTTGTACCAGTATATGACACAAGTCAATTTTCATTTTTACCCATATCCCTACCGACCCACACCTCCTCCCCCACTTTATACATGCTCTTTTATTTTCTTTCTGTATAGGATACCTTTTATCTCAAAAGGATTTTCAAGTATTTTTAACCTCATGATAGTGATTGAAATTAAATTTAAAAGATATTGTTATAATCAAACAACTAAGTAAGTATTTGACATGGTGAGCCCGAAAGTTAATAATTTGCTATTAATTAATCATTTTGTCATTGGTAGAATTTTTCTTGATGATATACTGCTTTTAAAATAGCCATGCAGGGCCAGAGATTTACCTCAGTGCTTCCAGAGCCTGCCTAGCAAGCGCAAGGTCCCTGGTTCAATCCCTGGTAACCACATACAACAACAGCAAGCATGGTGAATCACACCCACCAGCAGTCAGTACCACATACCACAAATGCTGGGTGTAGTAGCTCACGCCTGTAAACCCAGCACTCAAGAGGCAGGGGCAGGAGGATTGCTGAGTTTGAGGCTTGACTGGGCTACATATGAGCTCAGGGTAACCCTGAACTACAAAGAGAGACTATGTCTCACTCACTCATTCATTCAATCAATCAATCAATAAAAATTTAATAAAATAGCCATACAATTGTTTTTGAAGTGAAAACTGGGCCCTGTGAAAATCACAGCTGATTCATTTTACCTATAGCATCAGCTAAGTAGTGAGTCATATTGGCTAGAGTTAGTGAAAGGAGCCTCCCAGTCTTTATCCTCCTCACTATTTTAGCACTTACACACAGAAAGAGAAAATTATACACTGCTCTGTGTTATGAGTTGTTTTATATGTGCTTATCTTAGGTCATTCAACAAAGAATAGATACATGTTTACTTTTCTTAAAGCCTCCATTATATGAAATACAAATCTGAGCAAATGGAAAACGTGAAAACACATAGACCCAAACATGCATAGATACACACATGCTCACGTATACCTGTGCCACTGAAATTTTAGCTTAAACCAATCCCAGAGCTAGGGCTGAGAATACAATCAGTGGTAAAACACAGTGATAGTACACATTAGGTTTTATGTTCAATATTAAATACAAAACATTAAAGAATAAAATGTTCCATGCTTTATTTAATTTTGTGATTATTTACTAGAGTCCAAAATGAAATTCAGAAAAGTTATTAGTGATCATTAGGTGACAGAAGTTTAAGAGGAATATTGCAAAATGGTCACAGCTGCCTGAAGGCTAATGGGTCTAGGTAAGCTCTCCTAATACAGTAGCTACTAGACACATGAGACTATTTTTCTTCAAATTAATAAAAACTAAGTAAAATTAGAAATGCATTTCCTGAATTACACTGGTCACAGTTTCACTTATTCTATAGTTATATATAGATACTACCTACATGATACAGATAATTTCTATTATCTCAGAAAGTTCTACTGGACGGTACTGGTATAGACCAGTTTCACCCTCAGAGAAAACATCAGTTTTTAAATGCATATTATTTTCAGATACTTTCAAATACATATAATGTTAAACATTGTTCAAATTCAAATAACAAACTTCAGGCTCCCTTAACTCCCATAAATACTAGTAAATATGAGGACTAAGTCTCAGGAGAGGTTGGACCCAGTATGTCAGGTAGGAAGGGAATGGGAAAAAAGTGAGAATTAAATTGTGTCATATACTGATACAAATTCTCAATATTGTGTGCAATTATGACGTGTATATATAAAGTGCTAATAAAAGATTCAAATTTAAAAATAAAATAAAGTAAACAGCAGAAATATCTCCATCTTTACATTCTGTGAAGATCTGACATTGAGCAAGTAGGAAAAAATAAGACAAGTGACAAAGGTTGCACTACCATAGAAAATAACTGAGATATAAGGAGATTTTCTAATCTGGAGAAGAAATGGGAGAAAGGAATACAAATTAACATATCTAAAAGTATGCTCTGTCCCCAGGCAAATCTTTTACAGTTCTCTCAAACATAATCTAATTTGTGTCCTCTAGAGTTTTAGTTATGTTACATGTGAATTTAAACAAGTTCCCGGAGATGGCCAGGGATAGAGTTAAAACCCAAACCACATGAAATTCTAACATTCTTTCTAGATCCCTTCACCGAAAGTCAATCCATCCAAACCAGAGCATAGAAGGAGCTCCACCAAAGGTGGGGGCAAAGAGGAGAAGACACCCAGAACCACAGGCCCCAAATAAACTAACAACAGGGAAAGGTACTGTGGGTCTTAGGGAAAACCTAGGATGTTAGAAACATTAGGTACATGGTTCAGAAAAGGATCTGAATTTTCTACTTATAAAGTACATCAAAAGTTATGAAATACTTTTACACTCACAAATTCTAATAGTTGCCACATAGTGTTTGAGATGACACATGCGCTACACATACAGTCTCCCTTGTAAGGGGCATCGCTCTCCTCTCTTTGGAGCTGAGGCAGTAAGATTCAGGCAGTTCCTATGCCTGGCCACAGTCTCAGCGAAGGAGCAGAGAGACGCCAATGAGAAATCCAAACTGAGTTGAGAGAGAATCAACAGGAAGAAGGAATAAAATCTTACATGTAGAATATGGAGCATTTTCACTTGAGTAAATCATAAGCAAACACCTCAGGGTGATAAAGTGACCTTGAAAGAGAAACAGACCCTCTGAGAGAATTCTAAAACTTTTCCTGGAAAGGATGCGGATGAAGGATTTTGTGCTCACCATTGCCCCTTATTCATCTCAAGGACTTTTTTTTTTTTGAGATGGAGTGTGCTAAGTTATTAAATTTCCCAGGCTGGGTTTGAAATTGCAGTCCTCCTGCCTCAGTCTCACAGAGCACTGGGATTACAGATATGTGCCACCACACTCAACTAACACTGAGTTTGTTATGGTTTGGTTCTGGACTGTCCAACATATATTTGAAAAAATGTGATGGTAATAAAAAAAAAAGGAAACAAACATGTATTTAAGGGGTGGGAGTTGTGGAGTGGGTAGGGGAACAGGAACAAAATGAGAATGAAATTGTGTCATACACTGGTACAAGTTCCCAGTATTGAGTATGATCATGATGTGTATATACAATGTACCAATAAAGATAAAAAAATTTTAAAAAGAATATAAGATGAGGATTAAAGATACTTTCTTAATAAAAAAATCATTGCATGATTCACAAAAAGAATCCACTTGTCAAAAAAAAAAAAAAAGGCTTTGCATTGTGAGAAAAAGAAAAGTTTATTCCAGTGAACAGGGACTGAGATCAGGAGATTCTAACAGCTATTAGGGGAAGGAAGGAAGAAGAGAAAGCATGCAAAAAGAAAAAGAAAAAAAGGCTTAAGAGAGAAAGGAATTGGGCTTATACAGGTATTGAAGGGGTGAGGGAGTCTCAGGTGGGATGTCCATGACTCAAATGCCCGAGCATGGTCTGCTCAGGTCTGCATACAATCACAGGACTTAGCCCAAGGGTGCTAAACCACATTGGTGAGTCTGACTGTGTCACTTACACCTGCTGCTGGTATGTGGTAAAAGCAGCCTGTTGGTTTTCCTGTTCATTTAGAGCAGGCCTGACAACTGGATCATATCTATGGATTCATCTGTGAGTTCATGGCTGACTTGATCTTAGGAGATGGAGTTAGAAGAGGACAACTGGAGGGGTAACATGGAAGGTGCATCTCACTCCTCAGCTCTGCCCTTGGCACTCTATTTATGACATGCACAGTTTTCCTCCAGCCAGGCCATCCCATCATGCCATTTTTGCCTAGGAGTCAACTGACCATGGACTGAATCCTCTAAAAACCATAAATAAACCTCTCCTCTCTTAAGTTGTGGCTGTTAGATATCTTGCTCCCATGACCAAAAAGTGACTAAGATTGATCTTGGTACCAGAGAAGTCATTGGTGTGATGACTATTCCTTACCATGTGGTGACTACCGTAAACCATTAGCTCTTATGAAACTGACTTTGGTACTGGAGGAGTTTTGAAAGGTTTTAGAGATGCAACTAGAGAAGCCCAAAATGCCACAAACAGATATTAATGGAAAATTCTAGATGGAACTCAGATCATCAGAATGCTCATAGAGGTACAGACAATAAAGACCGTCTCAGAAAGTCTCAGTTGGGAACAATGACACCATTGGCAGTTGGACTTGAGACCATGTGTGTTATGCTGTGGCAGATAATTTGTCTACACTTGGCCAGTGTCCTGAAACTTTGTAGGAGACTGAAATTAAGGGAAGTGGATCAATTAACCTGCAGAGGAGATTTCAAGATAACCTAACATTCAGAGTATGACATGAGTACTTTTGGCTGCTTTCAGGCAGCTTTATAATGAGAATCAGGAGCAAAAAGCCTATTTAAAAAGTTTTGTTTGGCCAGAAAGGGAGCCTCTATAAAACTGGAGCAAAGAAAAGCATGGTTGTAAAAAGATAAGCATTAACAAGTAGCCAAGTACTTTCTGCATCAGGACAATAGGAAAAATGGCTTAAGGGCATCTCAGGAGTTAACAAGGCCCCAAACTCTGCAGGCTCAAAAGTACAAACTGTAAAGCTTTCATTTGTGATGAGATCCCCAAGGACTCCACCTCATTTAAAGCTCAATAAGAAATAATTTCCTCCTGTTCACCGTCTGGGCACCCAGAGTCCTTTACAGCCATGATTGAAGGGCTACTACTCGAGCTGCCAACAGACCTTGGCATCATTCACTTGGTGCTGGTTTTACAGTATGCAGAATGCAGTAGTACTGGGGTCAGGGAGACACACCCAGCTTTAACAGGAAGTCTTGAGAGGCCAGACAGTGCCCTGGAAGGGGCTTCATATGGAGCTGCAAGAGTGCACCTGAAATTGCAGTGGAGACCTCAGAAAGTAAGAGGCACTGGGAATGTGGATCATTTAATGAATAAAGCCTCAGGAAGGAAGCAAAGCCAGTGCAAGAAAGAAGCCCAGAGTGTGGACAACTAGTAATGGCCTAGGAGCAGGGCTTTCCAAGCTATTTGGAGCTTATATATCACAACAATTTGCCAAGTGCACTGGACATGGAGCTAAAGGATTTAATGCTATTTTTTGTTTTTGTTTTTTTAATTGAATTCTTTATTGACATTTTATGTACAGCTCACAATCACACTCAACATTGGGGAGTTTGTACTAGTATATGACAGAAGTTAATTCTCCTTTTTACCCATATTCCTACCCACCCACAACCTCCTACCCCTTATACACATGTTATTTCTTTTTCATTCCAAATCATATTTATTCTTTCCCCTTATTATGTTCCCCCACAAGATTCCCTTTGAATATCTCCTATTTTACAAAATATGTCATACATTCTAGAACTCATTTACATCTACAGGTTATTGTACCAGAGAAAAGATACAGTATGTACATATATGTGATCTATTTATTTCACTATTAGTGTGTCCTCAAGGTGCACCACTAAAAGACAACCAGCAACATGGGAAAAAAAGTCTTTACTAGCTGTTTCTCAGACAAAGGACCACTATCTAGAGTATATAAAGAACTTAAACAAATCAATGCCCCCAAATTTAAAGACCCAGTTCAAAAATGGGCATCCAAAATGAACAGACACTTTTCACAAGAAGACGTAAAAACCAAGAACCATATGAAGAAATGTGCAACATCACTGGTTATTTGAGTGATGCAGATGAAAACAAAACTGAGATTTCATCTAACTCCACAAAGAATAGCTGCTATTGCAAAATCAACTAGCAATAAATGCTGGCGAGGCTGCAGGGAGAAAGGAACCCTTCTCCACTATTGGTGGGATTGTAAACTTGTGCAGCCATTATGGAGATCAGATTGGAGATTCCTCAGAAAACTAGGACTGGAGGTCTCATTTGACCCTGATATTCCCCTGCTAGGAATATACTCAAAGGAATTAAAAGAATCATATTGTAAAGACATATGTGCACCCATGTTCATAGCAGCTCAGTTTGTGATAGCCCAGTCTTGGAAACAACCCAGGTGCCCATCAACTGGAGACTGCATGAAGAAGATGTGGTTTTTTAAAAAAAATAAAATGGAGTATTACTCTGCCATAAAGAATGGCAAGTTTCATTCATTTATGTGCAAATGGATACACCTTGTTTTTGTTTTTGTGAGACAGGAACTTACTATGCAGTTTAGGCCAGACTTGAACTCACTATTTCACCCAGGCTGGCCTCAGACTGATGCCAGTTCTCCTGCCTCAACCTCTAAAATGCTGGGATTATATACATGCATCAACATTCCCAGCACAAAGTTTTCCGTACTAGGTTTTGATCTTGCTTTGCCCCTGTTCCTTCTCATCCTGTAGTCCTCCCTTTGGGAATGGGAATGTTTAACATATGCCACTGCATATTGGCATACAATGTTTATCATTCTTTTTTTTTTTAACAGGGCTCACTGCTAAGAGTTTATTTTGACTCTAGAGGAGACTTTGAATTAGGATTTTTCATTAATGTTGGAACTGTTAAGATTTTGGAAGCTCCTAAAAACGGACTAAATACATTTTGCATGATGAGATGGACATGTGTTTTGGGGATTATAGGTAGAATGTTGGGGTTCAGATCTGGGTATCCCTCAGAAGTTTCACATGTTTGAAAAGTGATTGAATCATAGAGGTCCTATATTTATCAGTAGTTAGTCTACTGATGAGATTATAGCTGACTTAATGATTTGAGCTGAGTCCCTAGGACAGGAATAGGACCTGGAAGGGGAGCTCTCCCTCCTCCATCTCTCTGCTTCTTAGCCATCTTGATGTTAGCAGCTCTCTCTTTCCATGCCCTCTTTTCCCTTTGAGCCAACCATGCATGGGCTACAAGGTTTGAATCTGTGAGCCAAAACAATCCTTCTCCTCCTTGAACTTGTGAGTTTCAGGTATTTTGTCCCAAGAATAAGAAAGTAACTAAGTCTGGTCTTAAAAGATAAGGGGAGAACATTCAGAAAAATAAGTGGCTATGTTCATCAGGTCACCTATGCTAACCAATCAGCTCTTATTGTTAGACAGCAAGAGTTTGAGTATTTGTAAAATGAGACTAGTTGTGTACACTAAAATTTTCTCCAATGAGACTCAGTAGTGGTACTTAGCAGCCCTAGCTCCTTAGTTCACAATTTTTCTATATGAATGTCCTTGAGTAACCAAATCCTTGCAAAAATGAATAACACTAAGAGAGGACACTGATACAACCCCCTTTAGAGTGGTTTTCTGTTAGCTTCACCTTCATAGAAGATAGTTCTATCTCCCAAATCTCAAACCACAAACAATATACTGTACCCTTCTAAGGGAGTCGAAAATAGGAAATAAAGGAGCAGTTCAATTTAGTGTCAGATCTTCAAAGACAGGAGTTTAGAAAATCAAGATCCTCTCAAGTAAAAATTCTGTCAAAACCTGGCAGAAATTTATTCTAAGTAATATTTTAAATATCTTTATGGTTTCAGTGATTAAAATTGTTTTGCCCACTAAACAATTGAAAAATACCTAAACGTAACTACTGATAACTTATTGCATCCAGTACCAGAATAGATAAAATATGTTTTCAAATGGAAAAACTACTGATTAAATACTCATCTACTACTTTCTTGTGTAGCACTATATTGTAACTCAATTTCTATATTAATAAATATATTTTATATCACAATTTACCATGACAGGGGAAAAAAAGTCTTTCCTTTTTAAATGTAAGTTGGGAACCACTAGAATAAGCTAGCATCATAAAATAAATTTCAAGTATAGGTTCCATTTGCCATAACTGTTAAGAAAAACACCTTTGAAAATTAAGAAAATATAAAGGAAAAGTCAAAAATTTAACAGAAAGAACAGAAGTCAATGCACCATTAAAAAAGAAAATATGATGAAAATATCTTTATTTTAGTGTATATGAACTACATTATAAATTTTTATTGGTAGTATAGTATAAAGACTTCCTCCATTTAATTTATTTTCTGCTGTATGTTATATTTACATGTATAGTGTATCTTACTTTCCCTATTAGTTTATGAAGTCTTTGAGGGAAAACTTTTAAAATAAAAGTAGACTCTCTAACTCAAGATATTTTAATTTTTAAGACACATTCAAGAGTTTTAACAAAATCAATTTTTATTTAAAATGGGAAATCCAATGCTTGATATCACTGTGAAATCAAACACAAATGTTGACATGATACTTTTCTTTGCTCCTTTCTTCATGTATGTGTCTACTTTCTGTCTGGACAGTTTTCAGTTAATTGCTGCCTAATGGTATATGTCAAGTAGTTGAAGTGAGATTTTAATAAAATCCAAAAAACCACAAAACTCTTTGTTCAATTTCTTCAATGTGTGTGTAAAGTTTTTAGGGTATGGGTATGTGCTATCCTTTGCAACCCAAACTGGATAAAATTAACCCAGAAGATAGATATTCCATAGTATATACACAATGCCATGGAAAATTTTCCTTTCTTTGTTTTCAAGTGCCAGTTTTGCACAAAATGTTTTATGTGACCACAGTAAAGCATCTTCACCTTTAATATTAAAATTTGTATTCACATTATTGAAAATCTAGTGAAAAGTCATGTACTAACTAAAATACAAATCTTCAAAGAAAAGTGCTAGTGAGTTATTTTGCATGAGCCCTGAGGATTGGGGTTTTATACTCTTCAGTTGAGATTCTTTGGTACAAACAAACCTTTAAGCAAGATGTCTCCAATTGACACACTATATCTTGAATATAGCAGAAACTCAGTATTAATTTTGTTGGCCTGAATTGCCATTACATGTAATTTGTAAATCTTTGGAAAGTTTATTTTTGACACATTAGACAACACATCACAGGAAAGAGAGAGAAGAGGGAAAAACTAAATTCTGTTCAATGACTTCTTAACACTTTTCCCAAAACTATTGGAATTCTCTGAGTTATACTGAGTTCTCCAAAGGCTGCATTAGTGCCAATTGATTTCTCAATTGCTTATAGAATAAAAGCCAAATTCTTTAACCCGTCAAGCAGTCCATCCAGAATCTCAACACACCCTGAACATCATACTCACTTTATACTGTTTCCTCACTTTAAATTGTTTCAAGACAATCTGTGTAATTCCCAGTTCTCTATCCATAGCCATCATTTCCCTATGTCTTCCGTCAGTCCATTCCTTCTAACTTGAATACTCTCTCCCATCCCACCACCACCACCTCAGGCATAACCCAAATGCTGCCTCGTTTGGAGAACACTTCCTTGACCTTCAGTCTTAAATTAACCCTTCTTTCTGACATGATGTTTATAAAGGCTTCTTTCATTTAATTTATTTTCTGCCGTATGTTACAGTTACATGTACAATGTGTCTTATTTTCCCTATTAACTTATGAAGCCTTTGAGGGAGAGTAAAATCAGTGTAAAAATATCAAATAAATGAAAGTATCCACATTCTTCCCTAAAAAGCCAAAAAAAATCATTAACTTAAGTCTGTCACTCGGATGTATTTCACCCTGTATATAACAGAAGTGCACAAAACGAAGGGACAACTGAGGCAGTGCCTCCATCCATCTCCATAATCTCCTATAACAGTTGTCTCATTGACTGGAGAAGGAAAAGGCCTTTAATAAAATCTGTAAAGATTTTATCTGCCTGTACTGGGAGCTCACTGCCAAGTTCTTTTTGGATTCTGTCAGCAAGCTTTCAACCATGGAAATTAAATGAATCATCCGAAAACTCTATGGCATTTAATACACCCACCTCATAGGGATATGAAATTCAGTTTTTCTTTACATAATTTGGCTGATAGTGCCAGATAATGTCAAAAATATTCTGGTTAATAACTGTCTCAAATTTCACATAAATAACCAAACAAAAGTTGGGGAGATTATGCTTTTCAGAGATGTTTCATGTTAAGTGTAGAATTGGACTCAGGTAATAACTAACTGTAGTCTCTTCTTGGGACAGCTGTGGCTATCAAACTGTAAAGTTCATTCTGAACTGGTTTGAATCAGAGCACTGTAACAGCAAAATATAGCTTTGTAATTCTTCAGCACGTTCACAGCATTAGTGAATTTTTTCTTATTTCAAAAAAGTCGGCAGCATCTAAAAACAAAATAAAAATCAAAATGAAACCACAAGACCACATCATTTTGATCACAGAAACTGACAAAAGGAAAATTTAGTTCTACATAAACTTTGAAACCAGTCAAATACTGGGAATCTCCACATGTTATTCTGTGAAATCTTACTCTTCTGTCTGTTGTGTATAACCTAATGTAAAACCGAATGGACTTGAATGTATGCGATTTCAATGGCTTCTAAAAATTTTGACAAAATACTCAAAAAGTCAAAGTGCTGGAAACTTAAATTGTATATGTTCTTGCACTTTGAGAATTTCTTTCTCTTTTCTATGGATACAGTGTTCAGAGTTCACGTTGGAAGTCTGATAGGTGTGCAATTAAACACCACTGACGTACCTCTCAACCTCCCTAGTATTCAGACCACTTACTGGGCCTTAGCTTGGGTGCTACCTGTCCCACAGGATGCTGAAGAAGACCTAGAAATACACACTAAGAGGGGAAGAGCCTGGTAGAATATTAAAGTAGAATAATATAATATTTTTTAAATGTAGCCAGGCACCAAAATATTTATATTGGGTTTGAAATAAATTTATGTTAATGCCACAAGATAAATAATATAATACAAACCACAAATTTACATGTGGAATACTATGTTGGATAAATGAAAAAATAAATTTGTGATCAAACTGTACAATAGAAATATAAAACAAACTATGCAGGAATGATTTCAGGGAGAAACTGAATCACAATCTCTTATAAAATGGAGATTGGGGGGCCGGAGGGTTAGCTCAGTGGTTCCGGCGCCTGCCTCGCAAGCGTAAGGACCTGAGTTCGATCCCCGGTTACCACATATAATGCTGGGCGTGGTGGCTCACGCCTGTAATCCCAGCACTCGGGAGGCAGAGACGGGAGGATTGCTGAGTTCGCGGCGGCTTGCCTGGGCACCATAGTGAGCTCAGGGCCAGC
>PVIC010004136.1:0-64406 GCA_004025085.1 Thryonomys swinderianus
GGAGGGAAGGAGGGAGGGAGAGAGGGAGGGAGGGAGGGAGGGAGGCAGGGGCTGTGACAGTGGGAAGCCTGGGACCATGGCCTTCAGCCAAGTAATGGGTATAAGACTGATATAAATGTCCAAGGGACTGTCCATTAAAAGGTCAAAAAATATACAAAAAAATAGTGACAGAGACACTGTTTCCAATGTCCAAAAAGAAGGACTAGTAAGAAGAAAGTTGCACATGCTAATAACCTGCCACCACCAGAAGCTGCCACTGAGCAGGGACGCAGAGGCAGCAGGTCATGTACTTAGAAGAGAAACTGGAAAACAGCACCGAGCATCAACATCAAGATGAGCACAAAAGAAGAGCATACACAGGAGGTGGAATAGTACACGGCCTTCAAATGCATCCCTTAAAAGATGTAACGAGACAAAATGAGCATGCTCACAGCAGGCTCCCCCGAGAGCTGAAGGGCTGTCTGTACAAGTTCAGTCCATAGAAAAAACATACATATGAGTTACAGTGAAATCTCACCCCACACCTAAAACTGCACTACATAGACATGGAAGCCTCCAGAGAGAAATAGGAAGTTAACAGTTTGGAGAAATTATATGTAAATTTTATTTCCTCTTTTATGCTTAATAATATTTTCTAATTTCTACAAGAAATATATTATTTTTACCATAAGGAAACAAGTTATTACTAAGTGATTTTTTTAAAAGCATGTGGTGTAATTTGTAAATATAGATAAATCGTCAGTGCCCTCGGCAGGTATCACCAAGTGGCAAGGAGGGACAAAACATCACATCTGATCACAGCCGATGAACATCAGGATGAAAAACAAAGACAAGGTGGCTGTAACATTTCCTTGCCAAACAGCACAATATCGAAATAGTACCAGTGCGTGTCTTACATGTCCAAGGTAATGCTCCAACAAGGGCATTAAATATCGAAGTTATATAAATAAGAATTTTTAATGGACACAAAACTTGTGCCCTTTCAACATGGACAAACTACTATTCTTTTTAAATGCAGGAACATTCACAAAAATATGTTGTTTTTTAAATAATGAATTGTACCTTGATGCACCTCACAGAAAATATGTTGTATTATGAAGCAATGACCACAGCATTGTGATTAATAAAAATTTACACCCAAAACCTCTTAAAAACTATGTATATATACAATATACACACATAAATAGGTGATAAAACATATGTAATATATATATATACATAAGTAGGAAACCAATCAATAGATAGAACAACTACTGAAGAAATGGCTGTCACAAACTATTAAGAAAGCAGGTATAATTACAACATTACACATTAGTGTAAGCAGTGTGTCAAAACTGTACTCAGTAAAAAACGGAGTCTTAAATTATTTTCTGGTATGCATTAGTCAGGTTTCTGTTGCTCCAACAAATACCTGAGGTGATTGTCTTACAGAGACAAGGTGCACTGTGGCTCACTGTGCCCGAGGCTCTGTGCATGTCCCTCACCTCCCTTGTTCTAAGAGGAGCAGAAACATCACAGTGGCACATGTACTGCTCACCTCCCCACTGAGCAGTGAAACAAGAAGGGAGAGGAAAGGGCAGGCAGGATGCAGCTCAGTGACGTAAAGGCTCCCAACAGGCCCCATCTCTCAAAGGATCCCAACTCCCGACAGTGCAGGCCAGAGATGAAGCCTTAACCCACGAGCATCAGCAAGGGACAATTCCCTGGATGCTCGAATTCTCACCTCATTATGAACAGCCTCTGTCTGTATTTACTGTGTCCCAAGCACAGGGCCAAGCATCGAACATACATTACCTACCCAGAGATTCCTGCATGACACCAGACGGTAATGTGCAGTGTGTGTGCGGGTGAGTGTGGAATCTCCAAACCAAGGAACTAGACAGAAGCACTCAGGTGCCCTGAAGAAATCACATTAAAATAATGAGTGAAGAGAAAGAGGAAACTCAACTAATAAACCCATGAGTTGGTCCTCTGCGAAAATGCACAGTGAGTAATCACAGGATAGCCTGTTTAGAAAATAAGCAACAAATACATTCCACTAGGACTTAGCAAAAGGGATGGAAAAAGTGTGAAGGAGATTCAAAAATACAAACAAATGTTGTGACAGACTCACACAACTGTATCTGAAAAGGAGAATCTCAAAACAGAAACTCGCTAGCATCCAACTGCCACCATTGACTCTATAAAATGCTAACAGTTTGGAAGATCTTGGGGCTTAATAAATAACTATCATTTCTCTCCTGAACCTACAGAACCTCAGACACAGAAGACAGGCAGGCATCAAGCCGGGCTCAATACTGACACAGAAATTAGGGCAGAGAACGTCGAGCCAAAGGGCCTCCCAGGCCCTCCGCACCCACCATCCCCAAGCCCAGCCTTCAGCACACAGTGAGGCTGCTGTCACCCACACGGCCCCCTGGCCTCGTCTGGAGAAGAAAGGGGGAAGAGAGGGGGCAGCCCTGCTTGGAGCCATAGACCAGCAGGAGAAGTGGACCAGTGCCGTGTCCCCACTGCCACCAGAAACGCCCTCCTCCATGGGGAACTGAGAGTCAAGGGACAGCAGGGAAAAGGCCCAGGACCAGAACCCGGGAAGGTTTCCGCTCTGGGGAATCAGGATGGACCAACAAGTGAGAAATCTACCTCCAACAAGGGTACCTTATAAAGACGCATTACCAGCAAATTATTTCAACCTTTCAAATAACACAAACTCTCGTGCTAAATAAAGTCTTCTGGAGCTCAGTGGAAAATAATAATGTTGTAGAAATGCTTATAGTTCATTTTAGAACCAAATACAACCTTTTCTCCAGATTTATCTCATGAGCACACTTACTAAATTCCTCCACACAAAGCTAGGAAAGGCAGATGCGTGGTCTACAGAGGAAAAACACACTATCACCCAGCGAGATTATGCCAGGAATGCAGCACAGGAAATCTGCGGGTATAAATCACGTCAGCTGGTAAAGGGATAAGAACCATATGATCACCTCAACAGATGCCAAAAAAGGCTTTTGATAAAATTCAGCATGCATTAGTCATCTTTTGCACACAAAGAGGAGAGAGAGAGAGAGAGAGAGAGAGAGAGAGAGAGAGAGAGAGAGAGAGAAATAATTCAAGACTGGGGCTGCCCAGGCTTGAGCAGCAAGGACCACATCTCATTCCCCAGTCACACTGCTGCTCAGGATATGATGGGTGGTCTGGTCCCCTCTGAGGAGAACAGAACTGGAGAGAAGCAGCTGTGAAAGAGTGCGGGGAGTAGCAGGAGAAACACAGCCCACCAGGGTCAGAAGCTACCTTGCCCGTGTTCAAAGTAGAACCAGATGGAAATAGGGGCAGAGAGGGCTGAGGTTTCCGGGGAAAACACAGGACACCTGTGTGCTGGTCAGCTTTACACCACTGTCACAAAATCAGTTTGAAGCAGGAAAGATATTTGTCTCATGGTTTCTGAGATTTCAGTCCCCCGTCAGGTGGTACATCGTTCCAGGCCTTGGTGGGGCAGACCATCATTGTGGGAGAGCACAGTAGGACAAAGCTGCTCTGCTCATGGTGGGCAGGAAGCAGAGGGGATGCAGAGAACAAAGATACAGCAAGGGGTGGGGACGGACACAGCTGTCCAAATCACCCTGTGGCCTGCCCACCCATGTGCCCCCCAACAGCCCACTGGGCCAGAAGCCCACCCATCAGTGAGGTCAGCTCCCTCATGATCCAGTCCCCTCTGAGCATGGATGCCTTGGGGATCAAGCCCAAGATACTTGAGTCTTCAGGGGGTGTTTCATATTTAAACCATGACTCATAGTTCACTTTTAATCTCAGGTGATACTTTTTGCTAGACCTAGTTTCCAAATACTGCACGGGACAGATACACATGTACTAGCAAATACTGTCATTTATCCGAAATTCAATAGTTTCTTGGCCTTTTGGCTAAGATCAAGTGTAGTATCTGAAATTCAGATTAACTCATAGCGTTCCTTTTTTTCATCTGCTAAAATTGACAATCCTTCTGAATATATATATATATTTTTTTTTTGCTCTAACAAAATAACCAATGCTGAATAACACATAAAGAAAAAAGCTTTATTTTGTGTACAGTTTTAGAGGCCCAAGAACATTATACCAACCACTATGCAGCTCTCAGCTACAGCACATCATGGAAAGAGGAAAGCAAGACTGTTGGAACCAAGCAGAGCGTTCTCAAACAGACCTACTTTAGGAACCAAGAGGAAGTCTATCCAGTTGAGTAGCAGGTTTATGTAAATGAGATCATCCCCCAAGGAGCAGAGAGGAGCACCCCCGCCTTCCCCAGGGGCAGAAGTGCAGGTGGGAAGAAAGGGAAGGGGAAGAGCAGGGGTCCTGAAAGTGGTGTGAAGAGCAGTGCACTGCAGAGACAGAGGGAAGCAGAGGCCAGGGGCTGTGCCCACCTTTCTGCCCAGGACCCTCGAGGGTGAGGCCCTGACCTGCCACTCATCATGGCAGCCTTGTCCTCTAGCTGAGTGGCACGAGTTCCTCAGCCTCATGTGCACCAGAGACCCAGGGCTCCCGCATGCCTGTAGAGGCCCTTGGGGTTCTGGAAAGGAAGCTGGCTGCCATGGAGAGGGGCAGGACACACTGTAGGCCACAGGACCCTGCAGCCAAGGTCACAGGTAGCATGAGGGCCGGAGGGGTGGGCTCCCATGTATGGTGGCCAGCCAGGGGCCCAGGCAGCAAGAGGCAATGGCACACAAGCAGGAGCAGGCAGGGCTGACCGCAGCCCAGCGTTCAGAAACACACCAGCCATGCCGCAGGAGCAGCCCAGAGAGCAGAGGGTCACCCCGCAGCAGCGCCAGCATGGCTCCTGGGCCCTGCACAGCCGTCCTCCCAGTCCCTGTGCTCACTCAGGGGCGAACAGGACTAGGATCCTGGTGCTCTACAGACTGGGCCCTGACCATCCAGAGACCAGCCGAGACTGTTGGAATTACTGCATGGCACTGGGTGGCTGTCCTCCGCCACCAGGCACAATAGTGAGGGACTCACGCTAGATTTGGCCTGTGCATTCGTGAACTGTCTGAGTAAATATGCAACCTTATTCACAGTTTGTTTCATGAGTTTTCATTTGGATGATACTCTACAAAGTACTGCAATACAAGCAATTCCTGGGTCGCCTAGATGGGCTTTTTTAACCAGAAAACATCATATGACTTCAGTGCCAACATTTGTTTCTTTGTTAACATCACATCAGCACAAAAGACGCTGGGGTTTTAGGTGACAGAGAAAGTAGGAAAGGGAAGCTTAATATCTATGCTTTTGTTCATTTAACAAATATTTGCCAAAACAGAAATTAGCCAGAAGGACAGATTGGCCAGTGGATGGATGGGTGGTGGATAAATTGATAGCTAGATGCACAAATGCAATTAAATGTGTGGAAACTTAGATTTGCAGACAAACCCCATGTTTGGTTCTGCTAAGCACATGCAAAACTGGGGTGAGGCTGAAGGGATCAGACCCAGTGCAGACTGGAGAGTTGCACTTCACTGGCAACACCTGATGTCGGAGTCAGCATTTTATACCACAGGAGGGTCCACAGTAATGAAGTGACAAGGAGGAGAAGCCACGGGCCACATGGTCCACATGGTGTGATGCAGACAGATGCATCTGGACGTGGAGTACACACACCAGTCAGGCCAGATTCCCATTTGCTGGGAAGCTACAGAAGCACAGTCACGTCCCACTGTGGGGTCACTGTCCAGGCATCTGGGGTCCTGGGGATGGAGAGTCCTGGGAGGCCTGACATTGGGCTGGGGGTCCTGACCCGGACCACAAAGCATTTTGAAAAAGATGTGTTTCAGGTGATTTGATTCATTAGATTGTCCAAATTTTACAGTGTGCATTCATGCTAAACTACTTTCAACAGTAGAAAGCTAGGTCAAATGTTCTCCCCACTTTATCACCAGAGCAAGTGACCTGGGGATGGGCCCCCACCAGGGGAGGAGCTCACCTCCCTCCAATGCCTCTGCTTTGCAGCCTCAGAGATTTTCCTACAACTCAAAAGAGAGAGGTGGGGACACGAGTGAGTCACCTGTTTGCATGGTTAACATCAGAGACACAAGAAGAGTAACAGAGCCCCTGTTAAGATGGCAGCCTCTCACGCCATTCACGGACTGGAGGTGTTCTGCCCAAAGCAACCATGTCCAGGGCCTCGCAAAGCACTGCCTCATAGGAGGACCTTGGTGGCTTTAAAATCAGCCAGTATTTTAACAGTTCCAAAAATACTTTCCCCACACACCATAGGGAAATCCAGCATCCAAAGCTCACAAGCAGGGGGCTCTGCCAACAGCAGTCAGCCCTGTCTGACGGAAGCTGGCCATGGCCGGCTCTCCAGAGGTGGACATCACCCTGAGGACAGCGATGAGGGCCCCAACCCGGGGAAGTGGACTCCAGGAGATGAGGCTTGTGGTCTAATCTCTGGGCCATGTGCTTGCTCATTGGAGCCACCAGGGGTGCCTCTCCCCTCGGTGACACAGAAAGGATGGGTACCTCACTCAAGGGTGCTTTCCTGGCAGAGCAGTTTCCACTGACCCATCTGGGGGTCCACTGGCTGAAGTCACTCCTCTAGGAGAAACAGCAAATACTGGCTTCAAAACAGAATTTATTGCTTCAGTTTTGACTTCCAAGCTCTTCCTGTTCCAGAGCTGGGGTCTTAGCACAGACAGGAGGCTCACAGCCTGTGCAAGAGCTGCCCACACCTCTCCCTGTCTTTTGGCCTGGGGCGGGCAGATCCAAGCAGGAGGCTTCTCCTCAGGGACGATGGGTCTCAGGGCACCTGGGGCTCCGAGGCCACAGCTAGGGCCCACCAGCTCCGGGAAGTGGGGTGCAGACCACATGTCTTCAGATGAGGGTGCCAGGTCCCCAGTGCCAGATCCACAAGAACAGTGCTGGATCCCCTGGAGCAAGGCTTCTTGGATATCAGGACCCATGTGGCTGTGGGTCCGGCTAGGTGTCAGGGATGGGCAGGTGAGGCCCAGAAGGACCAGGGAGGTACCTCCCACTGGTCGCCTCCTGTGGGCCTCTATGTCCCTCTGCAAGTGCCCTGGAGGACACAGGCTCCCCGGCCCCAGACTCTGTTCAGTGGTGCTGCTGAGGGCTGACCCCTATGTTAACTCACCTGCCCATGACACCTGCACCCAGCAAAAGCCTACAGTGCTGCTCTGAGCTGGGCACATCGTGGGCTGGCATCAAAGCCTCCTCAGATGCTGGGCTCCAAGCCAGGACTGGTGGGTGCCCCAGACCGAGAGCCTCAGATCTTCCTGCCACCCTCAGGTTCGAGCCCACCACAGCAGATGCTTATGCCCAGATCCCTGCGCCTGCCCCAAATCCAAACCCACCAGTCTACAGAGCGAGGGGGACACAGGCACCAGCAGCCAGCAGGAGAACTGAGAGGTGCAGAGAGGCGGAGTGGCTGCAGTCCACCGTGGCCATCAACACACCATGGAAAGTCAATCGACTGCCACAAACCCTTGGGTGGAATCCAGCTTGTCAGCAGTAACCCCAGAACTCAGGAGGCTGAGGCAAGAGGATTGCTGCAGGCTTGAGGCCAGCCTGGACTACATAACAAGATTTTGTCTCAAAAAAAGAAAAGAAAGAAAACGAATATTCATTTTCTAGAGATGTGTCAAGGCCCCAACAGTGAGTCCTCGTGGTTGTGCATGTCTGTGGGAACTCCCACCTGGACCCCGCAGTGTCCCCAGGGAGGACAGTCGGGTGACCCCAGTCATACTGCGCCAGGCCCAAGGAGCGCAGCGCCTTGCCCTAGCTCTGCGCCACCTCCACAGCTGGCAGCCCAGGACCTCCGCTCAGAGGAGGTCTCCGCCCTGCGGCGAGCGCGCAGCTTCCCTCTGGCTGAGTCCTCCCTGCAGCGCATCCCACCCGAGGCTCCCGCATTCCGGGCAGCCGCAGCTCCCTGGGCCTCACCGTACATGTGGGGCCCATTTGCAGGGCACCGTGCCTGGTAGGGGACCCGCGGGGGTTGGGGGCGTGGCTGGCCCTAAATGGTTCCACCTGAGAATGTGGAGGGACACCCCCCAAAGTGATGAAAGGGACCCGAGAGGGGACTGCACATGCGGGGAGGTGGTGGGACCCCTGATGTGGGGAGGCAGGAGGAGCCCTGCTGAGCCCTCAGACCCCCCAGCGAGAGGACAGGAGGCTGTGGGCACCAGCCAGCCCTCCATCCTCAGCCCCAGGCTTGCAAACTGAGGAGGCTGAGGCGCCTCGGGCCCTGCTCTCACAGCAGCAGCCACCCCAGGTCCACGCGGCCCCAGTGGCTACGATTACAGGGACATTGTGGAGTTCCAGCCTGGAGCTGACAGTGCCTCCAGAAGGTACCAGGGACCGCACATCCAACTGCCAATCTCCAGAGTTCAAGCCAAGTGCAGATGGGCAGCCCAGCAGTGACCAGCTCAGGCTGGAACCGGGAATGCGTGCCGGGCCACCCAGGGCCTACGAGGGCTCTGTGCCCAGTGTGTCTCCCTGCTCTGACCCAAGCCCACGGAGCCCGGCAAGGGCTGTGGTCCCACCAGGGGCAGCCGTTGCCCAGGCATAGGGACCAGACCTGGCCACCCCTCAGTGCTAGGCCCAGCAGAGGTCAGTGTCCCCGCCCGCCCTAGTTCCTCCAGTGCAGTGTGGGCCATCCCCCTCCCCTGGCCCCCGCCCCCGAGAGCTCGCAGACAGCGCTGTCTGGTATGAGGAGCAGCCCGGCCCAGAACTTCGGGGCTCAGGCCCTTGTGGAGAAAAGCCCATTGGTCTGTCCATGGACGGTGCTCTCAAGGGGGTGACACCGTACCCCGATCACATGAGCACTGTGCTGTGCCATGACCTCATGCCAGGCTGTGGACTTGGGCTTCTCATCAAGGAGCCAGAGCAGTGACGCAGCTCCAGCCCCCAGCCCCAGATGGGGAAAGAAGGGGAGAGTCTCTGGGACCCCAGGGAGCTGACCTGGAGTCAGCTACTTCATTCTTGAGACCCCAGGCTGGAGTCCTGGACAGCCAGGTTGGCCCTGCAGGGCATGGGTGCCGTGTGAGGAAAAAGCTCCTAAAATCTGCTGGGTACTCTGTGGGGCCTCTGCCCTGGGGACCCCTGGGGGCCTTGGAAGCTGCCCTAGAAATCCTGGGAGAGGTCTGGGGAGGGCCTGGCTCCTCAAGGGAATGGGAGGGGGCTTTCCCGGGCCCCGTGGCCTCTGCGTGCCCACACTAGGTACCCATGAGGGACTGTGGGCAGGCAGGAGACACTGGGCCAGGGACAGCCCTTCTGTGCAGGGAAGGGAAAGCACATCCAGCAAAGGGAAGAGGACATTTGGAGAGCCCTAAAAATGTCAACAAATCCCAGGGAGGAAAGGAATCTCTCATACTTCCAGTAAGTGATTTTTTTCCTTAGGAAAAAAAAAAAGGAAGAACCGTTATAAAAGGAAGAAGCTCTGTCTCACCTCTGGACACATGGTACAAGGATAGGGCAAGAGGTGGGCAGGAGGGCAAAGGCAATTTATGCTCCACAGCCCGCCAGCCGAGAAGATGCTGGAACCACTTGGCTCGGGGCCGGCCCGCTGCCTGCAGCTTTGAAAAACAACTTCCTGTCAATAAATGTGAACAAAAGTTTGGACCCATCTTCAAAGTGATGAGTTACGCTGGAAATATGTTCCTGCAAATGGAGGGGATGGATCGCTCGCTGCTTTGGCATTTGGGAGAGTTTATAAATAACCGCTTGGTCTGCTCGGGTTCTGCCTGCCATGGGAAAACGCAGGCCCTGCATGGGCTCAGCAAGCAGAGACCTGGAGAAGACAGGAGCCATGTGGGATGCATCGGGAGGGTGGACGCACCTCCTGCAGGGCTGGCACAGGCAGCTGGGGATGTCCAGCGGCTCTCTGGGCCTCTGTTCAACTCCGAGCTGGGGACCCCAAACCAGCTCCCCACTGGCGTTTTGGAGGGAAAGGAGGGAAGGGGCTCTACATATGGTTTCCATCGGCCGGAAAAGTGAAACCACGTGCTGCGCCAGGTCCCCAGAAGACAGGGTCCCTGTTACTCTGACAAGAAAGTCCACAGTTGGGGGAGAGGGAAGAGGAAGCTGCTGATGTCCATACCTCTCCCAGAGCAGAGCTCCGGCAGGTGCCCGCCCTCGGCACTGCCCCTTTCCTGGGCTCTCTCAGGAGGAAGAGGGCTGGGCAAAGCGGGTCTCCTGCCTGGCAGTCCACTGTCAGCACCTAGATGTTGTCACAGTGCTCTTGGCCCTGAGGACGTGGCTCTGTGGCCCATGAGCCCAGCTCCCAGCCCAGCCCATCAGAAACAAAACCTCCACAGCTTTTTACAATTCTTTGGGCTCTTCTAATTATGTTAAAGAACTTGCACCCTACATGATACGCATAAATGTTGACGAATACTTGGAAGCATGATAGGTTGCTGTTTTGGGGGAATCGTTCTGTTTTGGTGGGTTTTTATTTGTTTTGGTTTTAATTTTTTGAGCCAGAGCCTTGCTACATAGCCCAGGCTGGCTTTGAACTCACAGGGCCTCTTCTGCCTCAGCTCCCTGGGTGCTGAGACTGCAGGTATGTGCAAGCTCCTTACGAGGGTAAAGGAAGACTGTGCCCTACTGGTCTGGCTGTTTTCCTGCAGCATCATGGCTCTGGTTGGACCTGCATGGGATTCTTAGCAAGCGCGAGCAGATGGCACAAAGCTGGCCCTCCACAGCCCCTGCACTGACCCAGAGTGGCAGCATATACCTTGGGTCCCAGCAGGCACCCACCATGGTGACCTGGAGAGCAGAAGGACACCATGGCCATGCAGCACTGTGCTGCACCAACGCCACAGCCAGAAGCAGAAAACTAGCCCCGTTCTGGCCAGCACCACCCTCCAGACCTCAGCTTCCCTGTCTGCACAGTGGGCGTCACAGTGGGCACCCTAGACGCAGAGCGGTCCGACGTCCGTATCAGGGACATGTCACCAGCCAGAAGGAGTAGGCCCCGGGTCCCCGCTAACGTTTAAGGGAAGTGTCACCAAGAAGAGGGCCATGTGTCCTGCCTGCACAGGAGAGGCCCAGTTCAGAATGGAGCTGGTGACCTCAATACAGCCGCTACCAAGGAGGAAGGAGAACCCGGGGACAGCGAAGGCTAGGCAAGGGGCCAGGCTCTGGGGTTTCGGGGTCCTCCTTGTGTCATCCAAAGGGACACAGGAGGGCATGACCCAGACCCTTGCCCAGGCTCAGCCGTCCCAGGTGCTGGGGAGGGTTTGCAGGGGGCTCACACAGGCTAGGAGCCCCTCAGAGCCCAGAAAGCCAGCTGTGCCCCTTAGGGCAGAACCATCCCTGGTGACCCATCACCAGATGAATGCGCCAAAGGTGGGCAGAACCTCCTACTCCCCAAACTCTGCCTGGGAGAGCACACCGGCCGGGGACGCCCTGCCCCTGGGCTGCTTTTGGATTTCTTTTTCTTTTTTTTTTTTTTTTTGAGACAGGGTCTCACTGTAGTTCAGGCTGGCCCTGAGCTCGCTATGTAGCCCAGGCAAGCCTCGAACTCAGCAATCCTCCTGTCTCTGCCTCCCAAGTGCTGGGATTACAGGCGTGAGCCAGCACGCCCGGCATTGTGGTGTGTGGTATTGATTGCTGGTGGGCGTGAGTCTCCACGCCCAGCATTGTATGTGGTTTCCGGGGATCGAACTCAGGACCTTGCGCTTGCGAGGCAGGTGCCGGAACCACTGAGCTAATCCTCCGGCCCCTTGGATTTCTTTCTTGGCTGTCCTGGGCACTGTGGCCAGGCCCTCTGCACTAAGCTACATCCCTAGCCCTTTTAGTTCATATTTTGAGACAAGATTTTGCTACATTATTAAGTTTGCTAATTATTAAGATTGGACTCCAGGGCCAGAGGGTTAACTCAGCGGTTCTGGCACCTGCCTCGCAAGCGCAAGGTCCTGAGTTTGATCCCTGGTGACCACATACAATGCTGGGCGTGGAGACTCACGCCCACCAACAATCAATACCACATACCACAGTGCTGGGAGTGGTGGCTCACGCCTGTAATCCCAGCACTCGGGAGGCAGAGACAGGAGGATTGCTGAGTTTGAGGCTTGCTTGGGCTACATGGTGAGCTCAGGGCCAGCCTGAACTACAAAGCGAGACCCTGTCTCAAAAAAAAAAAAAAAAAAGATTGGACTCCAATTTGGATCCTCCTGCCTCAGCTCCCCATTCACCCCGCAGGGTGACTTCTCCTGGGCTGGCTGGAAGCTGCACTCTAGCACTTTGCCAGGTCTGGCCCTGATCACTGTACACCATCAAATTCACAGTGCAATGGCGCGTGCATCACTCACACCGCTGCAGGAATCAAAAGCTCTAAGTCAAACCGCTGTGGCTGGGCTGTGCTATAGAAGCACCAGTGGGGGACAGACAGTCTTCAAACAAGAAAGGGCTGCAGCTGCACAGACCAGGTGTGGGTCTGCCCCACCTCTGATCCTGCAGCTGGCAAGTCCATCTCCAGAGCAGGGTTTGCTCCCTAGTCCCCCAGCCACTGACCCGAAGGAATGGCGGGTCTATCCACGCTTAGGCTAAAGGCAGGACATCACCAGCAAGAAAACAAAAATGAAGAAAAGTAACACCTTGATTAACTACACACCCACATCACAGGGAACAATAACAGCTTCGCAGAATTCAAAGGCCAAAGGATGCCAGGCCATGCTGGCAAGGGAAGGGGCCCAGGGCGGGAGACTGCAGCATCCGCTCTCTACTCAGCGCGCTCCAAACCTGCTCGAGTTAGGTTATCCGTGACGGACAGCGCTTCCTCTCTTGCCTACACGTGTGTCCCCCCCCCACCATTCCTCTCATGCACACACGAGCTAAACCTGAAGCCCAGGAGGCAGCTGCAGACAGGGCACGGCAGGAGCAGCCACCACACCTGATGCTGCTGAAGCACCTTGTCTGTGTCACTGTGTCTTAGAGAATCGGGGGAAGGCGAATGTTCCCAGTCATCCTGGAAAGCCTGAGTCCCAGCAAGGCTGGCTCTTTTCAGCTCTCCGAGTCCCAACACACATGAGCACATGGTTCTACTGTATCCTTGCCATGGAGAAGGTAGGTGAGGCAGAGCTTGCTCTCCCATTTGACAGGTGGGGAAACTGAGGAATGAAAAAGGTGTGAAGAATGCTCATTCCTGGTCACAACCATGGAAGCCAGGGCTGTGGTTTTGCTTCTCTGCTTTCTCTGATTCCTTGTATGGTTGACAGGTGAGGAAAGTGCTCCCCAACCCACCTTCACATGCCCCAGGTCAGTGGACCCCGTGGGGAAGTTAATGACAGCACCAGTGTAAAGGCTTTGATGATAAAATGAGTGCCATCCCTGACTCACAGCACACTTCACGAGTGTGCACCACAAACCTCAACCCTGTTGCCTGCTCCCAACCACCTAGAAGCATCCAGAAGAGCACGGCCCTGTGGCCCCCGGTCTTGGGTTCACCATGGCCTCCAGAATATAGAGAACAAAGGCCTGTTCTCTTTGTCCCCCCATCGGCTGTTTTCAAGAGAGCCCAGGAGGATGGTGTGCTCCAGCAGCCTGTGCTCCAGAGCTGATGTGCTCCCTGTAGTGCAGAGTCACCTGGGCCCCAGAATGGGCCTGCACAGGTTTCCTGCCACATCCCCAGACATGTCAGATTCCCTGCCAACCATCTAGATGCCAGTGCAGAGTGCTGTTCACCCTGCCACACATGCAAAGTGGCCATTCAGAACCTGCTCTTGGCAACAGGTGAACTGCTAATCCAAAGCCTGAGACACAGAGGCCAGCAGACCTGCACAGGCACCGGGAAGTGGCAGGCAGGGATTTCTGTGGCTTGATTCTGTGCCAGCTGGGGAAAGGTTGGGTAGAAATATACTGTGGAAGGTCTTGGGTTTTGTTTGGTTTTTATGCCAGGGATCGAACTCAGGACCTTGCACTTCACAGGCAGGCACCAGAACAACAAAGCTACACCCCTGGCTGTATATGGGATATCTTGGGTCCCAGTGCCACCCTCCCTGGTGCCCTACCTGCCCCTCCCATCCAGCCCATTCCATGACCAGGATCCCCATCTGCCCATGTGCCCTGGCAAGAGCAGATCCTCATGGCTGTTCCAATGCACTCAAACCAGCCTGCTGCTGTCTGGGGCTCTCATCAGAAGCAGGGCTGATTGCAGTGTGGCAGGAAATAAGAAATTTTGCTGAACTAAATGGTGGAAGCTGGAGGCTACACTCAGCAACCACGGAAGCCACTTTCCCCACAAAGGGAACTGGCCCCCAAATCAGCTGCCAGCTCCAGAGGTTGGGGCCAGAACCTTCCTGGCGACACTGCCCAGCTGGGGTGGCCACAAAGGGCCTGCCACCAGGACAGGCACTGGGGATACACTGGGAGAGCAGGAAGATGGGAAGAGTCTTCCACAAATGACGTTTAATAACATTTTTTTCTAAATATAGCTATAGCAAATATTTATATCATGGAAAATTTGGAATCTATAAAACTCTTGAAACACTGAGTTTACAAGCTCAGATCACGGCTTTCACATTGCTGTCAAATTCTTTCAGGCCTGTGTTTCCTGCCCACCACCCTCACCTACTAGAACACGATCACACACAATCCTTCCTCCAGATCATCAGGACAGCTGCCACAGGCAGCCCAGGGGATCTGGGTAGGCGCTGGGCAAGCAGTGTGACCCCCAATACTAAAAGTCACGATCTGCTTCAGGGAGCATCCTCACCACAAAAAAAGGACTTCAATTTAATAACGGGTTCAGAATTCAGGTTTCAGGTTCCACAGGTTCCTCACCTGGAACTAGTCACTCCAACGGAACAAGGGAAAGCCACACAAATGTGGGAATCCACCCCTGTCCTGGGGCCACAGGCACAAGATGGTCACAGTGTGCACTGGACAAGAGCACAAGTGCCACTGCACTCATCATCCAAGCACATCTCCGTGGCAGCCTGAGTGATTTGTCCCCTCCTCGCCTCCCCTCCTGTCCTCTGCTCCCAGCCCTGAGGCATAACCACCTCTCCCCAACGGTGCTGCTCTTGGCCATGTGACTGGCCTGGGCTGGGGTGTGAGTAGGCCTAGAAAGAGGAAGCTTTAGGTGGTCTTTGTGCTTAGTCTTCTGCTGGAGAGGAATATGCCCTGGGGGTTCAGTGGGCCCTGGAGCCAACCCGGACTTCCCAGCCAGCCCCTGGGGGAGCGCAGTGGGAGGGTGCTGGCAGGTGACAAGGAACAGCCACAGACAGCACATAAGAGGCCATTATAGTACCCTAAAGAAAGGCGGTGAGGTTAAATGCCCAGTCTATACACCTGATGCCCACAACTTAAAGGAGCAGAGGTTTAATGGGGCTGTGGTTTCAGAGTTCAATCCATGTTCACTGGCTCCAAGGTGGGAGTGTCACAGCAGAGGGACATGGTACAGTAAGGACGCTTTCATAGCAACTGGGAACAAAGTTTGGGACACAGCCAGAAAGGAAGGGTTGAGGGTTCAGATACAAACCTAACAGACATACCAGAAGTGGGCTTTACTAATTCCCCAGGCATTTCTTAAGCCAATCAAGTTGATGTAATTAAAGTTAACACAATGAACCACTGGACACAGTCAAAAAAAAATAAGTGTTATAGTTAAATACATGCCTTGAATCTAAAATTGGTAAGATTTGCTGACAGATTAAAGTGGTGGTGAAGATCATTGCTAAATTCTTTCGCACATCTTCTACCAAAGAGATGGAGTCCTATCCTTCCCCCTTGAACCTGGGTTGGATCCAGGCTTTGACCAATAAAACAGGACAGAAGTGACTCAAACTATATTCCAAGGTGACCATAAGTTAGGCCATTCTCACCTTTGCTCTTGGAGGGCACCCTGCAGGATCCAAACAGCAAGATGCAAGAGCCCCATATGTGGGAACTCCAATCCCAAACCTCCTGAGCTCCCAGCCAATAGCCAATTCCAACCAGCAGCACCCTGAGCAGACTTCCCAGCCTGGGGTACCTGCCAGTGGAGAAACCATCCTACTGAGCAAGTCCACCCAGAGAACCATGAATGTGAAGGGTGTTGTTGCTTAAATACACTGAGTACTATCTTCATAGTTCCCTGATGGCCATGCCCCATCTGGACCTGGTTTAGAGAGATGTAACCCTCAGGCTGAGTCTGATGCATAATGACATGGAGTGGAAGTAACTGCTTATGATATAAATGTTCAGAGTACATGGTCTTAGAGAGGACAGTGCTAGCTAGAGAGGAGCCCACATTCTTTGCCACTCCTCCCATAAGGAAGCCAAACCATGTGGGAGGAACTAAGCGTGAAGGAACAGAAGGCCAGCACCCACCACCAGACACAAGGCTGACCATCTTAGAGACTCCAGCCCCACCCTGGTGACCCTCCACATGAAAGAAGCTTCCACCAAAACTATGTGTAAATTAGTAGGAACCCAGCCGAGCCAAGAAACCACGCAATGCAAGAGATGACAGTTGGTTTCCAGACTTCAAAATACTAAGTTTGGGAGTAGCCAGTTACTAGTAACAGATAGTTATCACCAAGACTGACCCCAACCTGGCTGACAGTACCACTGGACGAGGAGAGAAGGTCTTTTTAGGAGTGGGAACCCTTGTTCAGAGTTGGACATTTTAGTGAAGTACTGATTTGATACCAGATTGACCATGGTGAGCAGGCAGTGTAGATCTATAGGCCTGGAGCTTATAGAGCCAGTGTGAACTCAGGGATCATCATTGGGTGGTACCATACAACACCACAGCAGGAGAAGGCCTCCAGGATGCCACACTGTGAAGCTAGGACCCAGAGATGCCCAGGAGAAAAGAGCAGGGACGGGCATCCCAGACACACGGCAGAGCTTGTGTTGAGGACAGGGTGTGCGGAGATGCTGGGAGGGTGTGTGGGGTGGGGCCAGGGGGCCCCCTCAGGACTGGTGGGGACACCATGGGTGACTGTGACAGCAGTGCCAGCAAGGGTGAAGAGAGGAGTCAGCAGATGAAGAACTGGAGGGAGGAGAGCAGGTTAGTGACACTTTCCGGAAATCAGAGCAATGGTGTTGGGTGGACAGAGCCCCAGCTAGGAGAGCATGTCCAAAGGTCCACGTGTGGTGCTTCCTGGGGATAGCAGAGCTGTGTGGAGAAGGCAGCCTGGTGAAGGAGAGCAGCATGGTCGCAGAGCCAGGCCGTGGGCATGTGGCTGCTGAGAAGGAGCTGGCTCCTGCCAGAGCACAGCTTGGTGGGCCCCCCCTTCAGATGTGGAGCTTTGATTTTTTTTTTTTTTTTGAGACAGGGTCTCGCTTTGTAGTTCAGGCTAGCCCTGAGCTCACTATGTAGCCCAGGCAAGCCTTGAACTCAGCAATCCTCCTGTCTCTGCCTCCCGAGTGCTGGGATTACAGGCATCAGCCACCACCCCCAGCACTGTGGTATGTGGTATTGATTGCTGGTGGGCGTGAGTCACCATCCCCAGCGTTGTATGTGGTCACTGGTATCAAACTCAGGACCTTGTGCTTGCAAGGCAAGCGCCAGAACCACTAAGCTAAATCTCCAGCCCGAGCTTTGATCTTTTTTTTTTTTTTTTTTGCTTTTTTTTGGAGACAGGGTCTCACTTTGTAGTTCAGGCTGGCCCTGAGCTCACTATGGTGCCCAGGCAAGCCGCCGCGAACTCAGCAATCCTCCTGTCTCTGCCTCCCGAGTGCTGGGATTACAGGCGTGAGCCACCACGCCCAGCATTATATGTGGTAACCGGGGATCGAACTCAGGTCCTTGCTCTTGCAAGGCAGGCGCCGGAACCACTGAGCTAACCCTCCGGCCCCCGAGCTTTGATCTTTTAAGGCCCTGGAGGAACTTCTCTGGCAGGCAAAGCCCACGGGGCCCACTCCACATAGTCAGTGACATGACGATGAGGCATGGGTGGCCATGGGAGACAGAGACCATGCATGCACAGACTCGCCATGCAGGAGCTGAGCTCCAGGCTAGCTCCTCTGGGGTGTTGAGACAAGGGCATCCGGGTCCCTGACTGATACTTAACTCAGAAGGTGGATCCATCCCTGAACAGGTTCTCGGGTCCCACCCATGTTTACCAGCTATTTCTACAGTTACCTGACGCCTTAGGTGCAGCCTACCCCTCTCTCCAGCCTTTTCCCTCACTACACACTGCACCAACTCAGCCCCTTTGTCTACAGTTCGAAGTTCACAGCCAGGTGGGTCTGTGCAGGACATGGACCCCACTGCTCCTCACCTCCACCCCCACCTCAGGCACCCCAGGCCTTGGAATTTGCTAATGATGTGCAGTTCAAATTCAGAGCACCACATTGGGTGGATAGCGGAGCTGTGCCACCACCAGTGTGTGCAGAGTAGGAGACTTGGCAGCCCAAGGCCCCAGCTGTGGAAGATACTGGATCATCCAGCCAGTGGGCCCCAGAATGGCCACACTTAGGTCTGAGGCTGAGGCTGAGGCTGAGGCTGGGCAGTCAGGGACCTGGCACTTAGTCTTGGCCTCAGCTGGCGCAGAAGGCTAAGTAGAGCAAGGTATTTCACCCGCTGTGGAGAAAACCAGCCCCGCTGTAAAACTCTCACCTGGTGCCCTTGCTGCTGAGCGGCAGGCTCAAATGCCACCGGCACACTGCTCAGCAACATTAATTAAAATCCTTTTAAAGGCCTGGCTGTTTTCCTCACAGGAAGGCAGTCACCTGGGGAACACTTTGCAGGTGAGTTGGCTCCTTAAAAGCTTTTAAATTAATGTCATTCCCCATAGTTCCTAGTTTCCAAAAAGTGCATTTTATAAGTGCCTTTCAAGGAGGACACACAAGGTCTGGCTTGGGTCGAGCCTCTGGAACAGCAGCCTCCTGTGTGACCCCCACTGTTCTGTCAGAAGGAACCATCCACAGAGGCCTCAAAGCCCCACACATGAGGCTCCTGAAAGACCGGGATAGGGTGCCGTGTCCACAGTTCATCCCCAGCCCTGGCTCTATACTCCGAATGCTTCCACCAAAAATGCCACAGTGTAAAGCCAGGCTCTACACCCAGCCTTTTGGGCATCAAAACTGATCGTGGCCTCCTTTCAACACGCAAAGACAAGTTCAGAGAGGCTAAGTAACTTGCAACAGGCCACACAGCGAGTAGGTGGCAAGGAGGGGGTTACATTTCAATCCTTCTGGCTCCAAAGTCTGTTATTTCAATTACTCTACTTTGTGAAAATTAGGGAGAGGGTGTTGAATTTGTAAGTAATTTAATAAAGATTAAAGGCAAAAACAAGAATCAAGCCAAATGTGCAGCTGGGCTGGAAGCCTAACTCCAGCTCTCTGTTCCCTCCTGGGGAACTCCTTGTGCCCTCGCAGCCCCTGACCACCTATGAAGGACCCAACAAGGGCACAGCTGGTGAGGCTGGTCTGCTGAGGGGGAAGAGGCGCAGCTTCAGGGAGTGCAGCACCTTACCACAGGTAACCATGCCATGGGAGCAGCAAGGTGGCTGCTTAGAGGGGCCTCAGAACTGTGCAGTCCATGGAAAAGGGTGACCACTCATGGCACCTCCCACTGGCCAAGGGCTGCCAGGTGGCACAGATGACCATGCCCAGAGGACTTATCATAACACAGCATGACAGCCAGGGCCTGGACAAACCAGGAGACAGCAAGAGATGACAAGAGGGAGTCCCACCCCTGTGTGCGGAGGGGTCGCTCAGGAAGCAACGTACCAGCACGTTCTGGGCGTAATGTGGTACACACGGCACCCGCACCTCAAGATTCCATGCTGAGTGTGGGACACAGCATGCTGCAAGACTGTGCCAGCTCCAGGAATCCAAGAGAGGCTCTGCTCTGCCAGAGGCCACTGATTCCCAGATACATGGGCCTAGACAATGCCCAGCCCAGTGCCACAGACCCAGTCCCGTCCAGGCCTCTGCTGTGGGCCACTCTACCCACCCAGCCAGCCTGGACTTGTACTTCTCCCTCAGCTGATGCCCTCTGCCGCAGCCCAGGCCTCACTACCAGCCCTCAGCAGCCAGCGGGTGGGGTGAGAGGGACCCCACCCACACCCCTGGGCCTTCTGAGTGCAGGGATTCGGCAGCCCAAACACCCAGGGAAGCACCCTGAGTACCGCTCTCCCCTATGCCACTCTGCAGACCACCAGCCACCAGCCCTAGCCATGTCCTTTCAGGGGCACTCACAAATTGGCTGAACCACTCTGTTACCACATAAACCCCACTGGAGACTGGACATTCAAGCCAGGTGGCCCCAGACACCTCAGGGCTGCAGTCCAACCTGCCAAGCTGCCAGCCCAAGACCAGCCCTGGAAGATGGAGAGAACCCTGAACTGGCAGCTCTACAGTGAGTCACCCCAGAGGGCAGGCTGACAGTTTCTGCTTTCAGACCCAATGGAGCCTCGATCCCATAAGATGCTTGGGTATGAAAAATAATAACCACTTTTTAAAACTTTATGTGAAAGTGTAACAGACAGCAAAGTGTGCAGAGAGCTCAATTAATTTTTTTTCACAAACTGGAGACGCCCATAAAAATAGTTACTCCAAACTTTGCATGTGTGGCCTACGCGAAGTGTTCCCGCTTACAGGAAATGAGCCTTCCTGCCAAGGACGGCTCTTAACCTGCTTCGGAGCCTCTCGCAGGCCCTGGAGGGCCTCCTGTGGGCCATGGAGACCAAGCAGACACGGGGCACACAGGACATCATTTTCCCCAGTGTCATGGCACCGCCAGACATGCTGCACCCGCCCAGCATGTCAGTATCGTGTTATTCTAGCACATGGAGCAGCCCGCAGGCAGCTCAGATTGGAGGGTCTCAAAAACCCAGTGCTGGTCCTGCAAGCGTCACAGTGTCCACAGTGGCTCTGTCTCACATAGGAAGTGTAAGCGCCCTTCCTGGCCAGCATCGGCATCGTAGGCTGCTATAACAGTGCTGTGCCACCCGGCCAAGCAAGCAGAGATGCACCTCCCCAGTGGCAGTGGGAATCCCACGTGGAGGAGCCACCGAGCAGGCCTGCCAAACCTTCCTCTTGGCCACTGCCTCCTTGCTGCATCCTCCCGTGGCTGTCACTCTCTGTGTCTTGTCTCAGCTCCTTTTCTTAGGAGAACACCAAATGACCTCATTTTAACAACACTTTTGCACACCTGAAGCCTGCAGTCAGGACTGCTGCACAGGACTCGGCTTTGGGACACAGCCCAGCAATGCCCAGATGCCCGCAGGGGCCCGCAGAGTGTGCCAGTCCCTCAGATGGGACACATCCTCCTGTGTCTGGTAAGGAGAAAGGCCGGGCCCTGGCTGAACCTCTGTCTCAGGGCACATGACAGGTGCGAGCCACAGGGTACACAGCACCTTCAGAGCCCCAGCTGATGTCGGCCTACAGGAAGAGTGGCAGACAGCACAGAACCAGCTGGAGTCTGCAGCAAGACACTGCCCTGGACCGAGCCCTAGAAATGCATCCCTGTCTGTTCACCACAACTGCAAAGGTGTTTTATTTCCTGGAACTTTGAGATCAAAGGACATTGTTCTTAAGCTTCTGAGCTGCTGTTGCCATTTCTTTAGTGGTCACAGCCGCTGCTGTCAGTGAGGTGGGAGACAGGGCTGCTTCCATCCCCAGCGAGCCCGTCACTCCTGTCCTCATGGGAGACACAGCCACATGGCCCAGCAGGCAAAAGACCAGGCCTGCGTGTGAGCTCACACCCGCAGTACACCCCTCAGTACTCCAAACCCCTGAGGAGAGTGGTCTCCATGTGCCACCCTGGAGAAACAAAGGCTACCCCCCACCAAGCCAGCTATGGGACTGGCACCTCCGTGTCCAGGCCATGCCCAGCACTGCTTCCTGCCACCTTCTTCCTGCCCAGCAGGCTATTCCCAGTGAAGAAGAGAAGCTTGAGGGTCGCTTCCGCTCATGTTGCTCCCTTCCCCTTTAAAATTCGAGCTAAACATTGCTTCAGTTTTATGTGTAAGCAGATCTGAGGGCCACCCACGTGTTGGGAAGTTAAGGCTGCCAGAAAAACTCCCAGATTTCAAACGCCTCCTTCCTGGAGCCCAGGGCCCCACCACACTGCTAGAGGCTGTGCCCGGTGCTCAAGGTGGGGATTCTCAAATATTCTCAAGCAGAACACAGGAAAGAAAGGTTTTCTACACAGTGACTTCAGCTCTGAAATGCAGAATGGAGCTCCTCTGACCTCAGGCGCAGAGGCTGCCCCAGGGCCCTGCACCCCTTGCTGGGGTGGCAGTATCACTTCTGCTCGGGTCCCATGAGAGCGCTGTGTGAGCCCCACAGCTGGGCAGCTGCGCTGCCTCAATAAAAAAATGTCAGACAGGATCTAGCCCCACGTTCAAGGTACTGACACCCCTCCTAAGGAAAGTGTCACTGCACAAAGTTGTGATTCGCTTACAGTAAGAAGCAAAGATGAGAAAACTATCCTGTAAATACATCAAATGTCTCCAGAGGTGTATGGGCCAAATGCCACTTCCAAACCCTGAGTGATCCTGCAAATCATCTGAAAGAAGAAAGGGACAGGAATAATTAAAGCACTAGAAGAGAGGAGCAGTAGAGGTGACTTACTTTGGGGATAAAAGGAGGCTGCAACAATACAAAAATGAACTTAGTGGTGCAAAAATTATTAGACCAATCTATGCATGAAGGCCCAGACCTGTCATCCCAGTGTTCTGGGAGGCTGAGGCAGGAGAGTCAAAGGTTCCAGTCTACCTGGGCAATTGAGCAACTTAGCAAGACCTTGTCTCAAAATGCAAAATAAAGGCCTTGGGATACAGCTTAGTACAAAGGGTCGCATGTACTAAGTCACACACAAAAAAAATTACTGGGCCAATAAGGGGAGTAAAAGATAGTGGTACTTCAGTCCATGAACTCAATTCTCTCCACCATTCCAGTCACAAACCGAGTTGATGAAAACCAAATAAATTTCCCCAAAAGGTCAATATTGAACCTAATTGAATTTTGAACACTGAACCTGATGGAATTTGATTCAGTTCTCATCCAGCTTGGTTTGCAACCAAAATCATGGAAAGGATCAAGTTCGCGGACCAAGGTTCCACTGTACACTTGAAACAGGGATGGAGACCTGATACTGGAGCAGAAGCCTGTAGAAGAGCAAAGAGAGGACATAACTATCAGCCAACAGTGTTGGAAAACTGATGGGGAAAAACTGAAGTTACTGTAAACCTCACTCCAAACCCCATCCTAAAGTAAACTCCAAGTTGCTTTGAAAGCTAACTGTAAAAACTATAAAAGCTTTTAAAGAAAGTATAATTAAACATTTAACTGACTTCACAGTAAGATAAGATGTTTTGAAGTATAAAATACCAAAAAAAAGGTTTACATAAAGTGTTAAAGTGTCTGTACCTCAAATACAAAATTAAGCCAATGATAAATCAGGAAAAACCCGGAGCAGCCAAAGTGAGAAAGAGTTAATACCCTCTTTCCTCTTCAAGAGCACCCTTGCACCACTTCCCACAGAAAAGAAGCAAATCGGTTAACTCACAGAGGAAACACAGAAGCACCGGAAGTCACACCGAGCAGGGTGCCCTCTGTGCTCTGCTGTAGTGTTTTCCAGTGTTTTAAATACCTGCATTGTTTTTGAATCCAAAAGGTGCTCCACCCATGTGAATCTGCCCACAGAAGGCACATGGAGGCTGGCAGCTCAGGTCACCCAGAGGCCACCTGCAGGGCTGACTCCTGCATGGGCCACTGGGAGCCTCAGAAACACAGACAGTATCATGTCATCCCCTCTGACCAACCTATGACTCATCCTGGCCGCAATAGCACCCAGCGCCAGTCCTTGACAGCTCTACACCCATGGGCCACACCAAGCTCCCAGCAACAAGCCTAACCAGTCCCTGAAACACCGCATCCCTTGTCCCCTGGAAGGTGCCGAGGGGTCCACGCCATGTACCCCTTGCTGGTGGGGACCCCAGATCCTGCCATGCTTCCCAAATACCCCCCACTTTGAAGTTGGACAGCTGACTCCAGGTCCAGCCTAACAGCTGACCGCCCAGAACCATGACCTCTCCTGTCCTCCTGCCTAAAAATGCAGGGCTGGCTGAGCACAAAGACACAGCTGCCAGGTGTGTGAGCTGGGCACTTGGTGTAGTGCCCTTTGCACTGTCTAGAGCATCTGAGATCCACACACCCTGCACAGGTGAGACAGCTTTGGGGGTCCCGCGACAACAGCACCCGCACTGGCAACCAGGCCAGGTCACCTTATGTGCCACTGGGCAGAGGCTCCTTGGCAAGCCAGCCCAACTGCACATCTGAGATTCCTGGAGCCCCACGTGGTCCCGTAAAACCTGACATCGGGTTCACTCTGGACATTTACCACGCCTGGCAGAGGACAGAGCCTGCCTGAGCAGCTGCGAACCAGCCAGGCCTCTTTATGACCTGATGGGTGAGGCCTGGGTAGAGACCCTGCTGAATGTCACCATCCCAGAGCACTAGCATGAGGTGGCTCAGGAGCTCTGTGCACAACAGTCAAGGCCCATGGTGCTCTTGATGACTTATTAGAGCTTTCTCCCCAAACCAAGAGTCACTGGGCAGATAAAGTCCAAAGAATTTAGCACAGCGGATTTCCGAGTCAAAAGGCTACTCCCATGCTGGCTGGCCCCTCCCCAGGGTATGTTCTGGTCCCTTCCCAGCGGCCCAAGCTGCTCAGTGATGCTATGTTCCTCCAGTCTTTCAGTGGCACTGAGTGACCACAACCTGCATCCTGATCTGTCCTGTGGCCTCCTGAGTTCATGGTGGGTGCCTTTCCAAAACTAGGCACTAGACAGCTGGCCAGGTGTGGTTTCTTATGAAGTCTCCTGGGCCAGAGGAGATGTTTACCCTGTGGGTAGGAGTCAAGACTCTCCAACCAAGCACAGTGGCATGTGCCTATAATCCTAGCACTCAAGAGGCAGAGGCAGGGGAATATCTTTGAGTTCAAGGCCAGCCTGAACTACATAGTGAGACATTGTCTCAAAGCATCAAAAAAGAAAATCTCCTATTCTCTTAAAACTCCTGTTCTTGGTCTGGGCAGCAGATGAATGCTCTGGAAGCCCTGTGAAACCCTAAGTGCACTGTACTTCTCACCTTCCTCTTCACTGTATTCAAGTGAGACCAGGCCTCCTGCAGCTGGGACAGAACTGAAGGAGACAGGTCATGGCAGGGGGGGTCCTGCAGGGGGGGTGGGTGGGAGGCTCCCTTCCCACTGCAGCTGGGGGCCTAGAAAGGGGCCCAGTGACCAGGGAAAGCAGAAGGGAGCATTCCTGGACCAGAATATAGGCGGGAGGCCCCATATCCCCCACCTACCTGTGGCCTGCTGTCCCAGGCCCAGATCCCATCCTGGCTCCCCAGTGCGAGCAGCAGGTGTGGGCTAGGCAGGAAGTCCTGCACACATGCACCCACGGACACAGAGTTTACACACATGCACAGGCTGCAGCACTCTGTTGCTATGGCTCTTACAGCATTAAGTATCCTACCACTTGTTCTGTTTATTTTAATAACATATACTTTTCTAGAAAACTACCTTCAACCACATTTTTACCCTGTTAGCATAACGTTGCAAGCACTGCTTTCTTCAAACTAGTTTATCAGAGGATGGTCTTATCTGATGTATTTGTTTTTTCACGTTTTCTTGCATCTTTCTTTTTTTTTTTTTTTTTTTTTTTTTTTTTTTTTTTTTTTTTTTTTTTTTTTTTTTTTGCTTTTTAGAGACAGGGTCTTGCTTTGTAGTTCAGGCTGGCCCTGAGCTCACTATGGTGCCCAGGCAAGCTGCCGCGAACCCAGCAATCCTCCTGTCTCTACCTCCCGAGTGCCGGGATTACAGGCGTGAGCCACCACGTCCGGCATTGTGGTATGCGGTGTTGGTTGTTGGTGGGCGTGAGTCTCCACCCCCAGCATTATATGTGGTTACCGGGGATCGAACTCAGGTCCTTGCGCTCACGAGGCAGGCGCCGGAACCACTGAGCTAACCCTCTGGCCCTCTTGCATCTTTCTTAACTCATTACTGATTATTCAGAAAGGGTCATCTCTATCTTTGTTTATCAATTTTATTATTTTAGTTTTCTAATTATTTCCACTGTTTTCCTCAGCCTTTTCTGCTTTCTTTGGGGTATGTCTTTTCTTTAAATACTTTCCAATTAATTTCATTTGATAGTTTTTAAATTGCACTTGTTTTCTCTACTTCTTGTAGCCCAAGGTCCACCCCGTAATTGAAACATATAACTTTTTGTTATATTCTTTTTTAAAATATATTTTCCAGGGTTTTGTTTTTGTTTTTGTTTTTTTGCGGTTCCAGGGATCACACTTAGGTCCTTGAGCTTCCAAGGAAGGCGCAGTACCGCTTGAGCTAAATCCCCAGCCCTGTTTTTATTCTTTTTTTTTTTTTTTTTTTTTTGAGACAGGGTCTCGCTTTGTAGTTCAGGCTGGCTCTGAGCTCACTGTGTAGCCCAGGCAAGCCTTAAACTCAGCAATCCGCCTGTCTCTGCCTCCCGAGTGCTAGGACTACAGGCGTGAGCCACCACGCCCGGCACTGTGGTATGTGGTATTGATTGCTGGTGGGCGTGAGTCTCCACACCCAGCACTGTATGTGGTTACCAGGGGTCGAACTCAGGACCTTGCACTTGTGAGGCAGGCGCCAAAACCACTGAGCTAACCCTCCGGCCCCCTGTTTTTATTCTTATTACTGCTGATTTTATCTTTCTCTTTTATTTATATGATAGATTTTATTTTATCTCTCAAGAAATTGATCCTCTGTTCTAATTGCTCTTTAATTTTCTTTTTGAAGCAGGGTCTCACTATGTAGTTCAGGTTTGCCTTGAACTATAGGTGACCCAGGCTTACCCGGAACTTGCAGTGATCCTCCTGCCTCAACCTCTCATGAACTGGGATTATAGGCATGTGCACCACACCTGGCTATTTTTATTTTTACTTTCCATTCAATGTAGCTAAAGCCTAGTTTGTGCCATCAAACAGTTAGGGTTAGTGCTGACCAAGGATACATTCTCTGCAGAGTATCCTTACATGGACCTTGAAAATAATCATGCATTCATCATCTAGTGGGTATCTCATGGGTAAGGATATGGGGTAGTGGGGAGTGACTGCCCCATTTGGGAAAGGGAAAGCCAGATGCTCCCTTCCTGAACACTGATCCCTCACAGGCGTCTGGCGGTCTGGTTCTTGGAACTTGTGCCTATATGGCCCACAGTACTCAATTAGAGCAGCCCTGCACGAATACGACAGAGGGGTAGGACCATGGGGGCCACCACTGGTCAGCCCCTGTGGCTACACTCACTTCTGGAGCTGCAGGATGTCAAGGGACACACTTGGCCTGGACCGAGCAATAGCCATAGCCCTGCAGTGGACAGACACAGGAAGCAGGGAAGGGGACATTACCAGAGACCCTCCAGTGGTCCTGGTCTCCTGTGAGCCAGTACAACATCCTCAAGATAGAAAAGAGGGATATAAAGACACAGAGAAAGAGGCTTGAGAGAAACTGTCTTGGGCTGATTTAAACTGCTCCGGGCAGACAAAGAACTCCCCAGACATCCAGTGTTTATTTGTCACAAGCATGGGAAAGGGGGAAGCTGGGCAGCCTAAGGACACTGCTGATGATAACTACCGAGCAGGCAGGACTGCAGAATGAGAGCATAAGCAGATCTTTGCTGAACAGAATGGTTAATTCAGAAGAAAGGAATTTAGTTGGAGCCAGTTGACCTTGGCTGGGAGTGAAGTCAGCGAAGCTCTGCTAGGTCCAAAGTAACAGCCAAGTTATGGGGTAAGAAGCTTGTGCCACTAAGGACTGATGATACTGAGCAGAGATTTCTGCTACATGCAGAGGACAGTCCTGTCCCCTAGATCACCTCCAGACACCTGAGGTCAGGCTTATCTCCATCTTGGCAGATGGATGTTTCTGCTGAATTTTACTTGATTTGAGGAAAAGTTAAAGCATAGTTATCAGTCCTCTCCAAGGCACAGAGCAATTAATACCTGTCCTCCTCATGGTCCATCGGGCAGATCTTCAAGGGCCAAGAGATCATGAGGGGGCTAGAGCTGTGCTCTAACACTTCCTCATCTTGTAGCCCAGCTTCCCTCAGATAAATATTGAAGGCTGGGGATTTAGCTCAGTGGCACTGCACCTGTCTGGCAAGCGCAAGGTCCCAAGTTCAATCCCTCGTACCAAAAAAATATTTCAGCTTTATTATATATTGAACTTTTCACCAACAGAATCACTCTCCCTGCAGTTTAATATTCTTCATTGGATCTCAGTTTTTGTGGTATTAGCATTGTGACTCTGGCTTTCCTGTTTTTGTTTTGTTGCCTTTTTTCATTTACTTAGAAATATTCTTATTACTGTGTTCATTGTCTTAGTGTTAATTTATAATTAATTAGCTTTGTTTCATGTGCCATCTTGAGAGTCTGTTCCTTTTAATGGGTAAATTGATTCCATTTGCATTTATACCAGGCACATTCAATCTTTCATGGTATCACCTCAGAGCTGCTCTGCACTCCTCCTAACAGCTCTCTCTCACATTCCATATTGCTCAGTTTTCCATCTCTCCTCCATATACTCTGGGAGAACACAGTCACTCTTGTTTCAGCAGTAATTTTTATGACTTTACGTAGATTGCTTAGCTTTGCTGCTGAGCATACAGTCTTTAAAACAAAACAACACGAACTACTTAGCACAACTATACCTGTTCCTACTTTCCCATCTGCCTGTTTTTGGTTAGTATGCTTTGAAAACATTTGGTCATTTGAGTTAAGCTGTAATGTTTTTTACTCTACTAAGATTAGGAACATTCATGCAGAGATATTTACTGATATTTATTGATCACTGTCTAAATGCATGGCTGTTCTTGCTGGTGCTGCAGCAATACCCAAAACCAGGTAAATATGACCACCGCATCAGAGAGGCTGCTCTTGGGGGGGGAAGAGACAACACAATTAGTCCATCACAGACACAGGGCTCCAGGGACACAGTGGCCCCAAGCTGGCTCCAGGACAGCCTGACACACAGATCCTTCCCGCCATGCACACATCAGGCACCACAGGCTGGAGCTGGCCAGTTGAGAGGGCAGTGGGCAGAAGGACCAGAACAGGCAGAGCCACAGGGCAGCAGAGAGCAGATGATTTAGGGTCACAGTGCAGCACTGCCTGAGAGCTGCCGGGCTCTGGGCATGCTAGGGTGCTCTTCCTGGATCCCCCAGTCAGCTCTCTTCATCTTTTGCATTGGTGTTTGACCAATTCCAATGCTAGACCACAGATCCTTTTTAACAGAGAGCATCTATTACTGTTTCCTCGGGGCTCCCTGACCCACCCTTCTCAAAGCTGCAATAAATAGTGTTCCAAAGACTTGATGAGTATTCATTTTCTACAAGCCCTTCCTAACTAGAAGCACACAGAGTTTTGCAGGCCTGCCAAGCACAGCCACGATATCATGTGATACAGCTTGGCCAATCACAGAACCCCATTTTTTCTGTACACAGTGATTGGTCCAAAGCTGGGCACATGACCAAGCACAGTCAATCAAAGTCCTTCCCTGAGAGTAGTTTCTGATGGCTGGGGAGAGGATTTCCCTTATTTTGATCATAGAGTTGCCAGTTGAGCTTTGGCAACTCAAGGCCTTCACAAGGAGAATTACTCCCAAGCATAAGGGTAAAGGGTTCACCTTGATCCCACCCCAGGCTCCCCTGTCACAGTTAGTAAATGTCCCCATGTGCTTGATCTCACTGAAGCCATTACAGGCTCAGAAAAACAAACCCCTGCCACCACTCATAAAAGGTGCCTTCACCAGGCCTTCACTGTGTCTGCAGAGTGCACTCAGCCTGGATGACGTCTTAGCTTTATAGGATTCTCCTGGAAAACTCCACAGAGCCATAGCTGGGCAAGAAGCAGCTGGGGAGAGGGGGTGGGACCTGCAGGTTGTTGATAAAATCCTGAAATCCCTCAGCTTTGTGCTTCAAACGAGTCCTTACCAACATCTCTGACTGTCTTTGAACTGCTCATAAAGAGCACCGATTAATGTGACACTTCACAGGTCCACCATGAAATTAGGAAGGCCTTAGATCTCCCTCAAACCCGCTGTGCAGCCTTTGCCCCATCAATCAGAGATGAAACCCTGCTTGCCCTGCGCTTGAGGGAGACAGGGACATCCTGGCACTGTGCCACGGAAGGATCACTGGGACTCCTGCAAGGGAAGCACAGGGAAAGGGAAAGAGAAGCTGCTTCCAGAAGGAACAAATTTGTGCATGTACTTTGATCCTGCTATGATTTTTATTTGTTTTAGCCACATCCTTTTCACTGCACCACTCAGCTAAAGGTGCTTTAAATTAGATGGAGCTGAGAAACATGCCCCCAGCCCCTGCACACACAGGCCCTGCCTTCTGTCAGTGTGAGATGTGGAATCACACCATGCTCAAAGGCACCAGAGTGAACTGAGACAAACAAACTCAAAGGCAGTGCATGCACTGGAAATGCTCCTTGCAATGTGCTCATAGCAACTGACCACAGGCAAATCCAAGTGGCAATTTCCCCAGCTTGGCAGGGTCACAGGGTCTCTGGTGCCTGGGTCCCTGCCCATCGAATTGGTGCACAAATCCAAATTCTTCCTCACTCAGCTACCTTCCTTGCCTTTCCCACACTTCCCCTTCCCCAGCTGTCCAGGCTGAACAGTGGCTTTATTTTGTATGTTGTCCCTGTCTCCCACCTGACAACGCACAGACCAGAAGGACAGGAAGTAGGAGCTTGTCTCACAGAGAAGCACCCAGGGCCTCTGTTCTAACAAAGCTAACTGGCCCTCCCAAGCCACCCAGGCTACTCGGCTCAGGAGAGAGCTGTCCACTTGCAGGGTCCTTTCCGGCAATCAGGTTGGTAGAGAAGATGCCTGGTTCAGATGAACTGGACCTCTTATCTTGCAAATCCTACATCCTCTCCCGACATCTAGGAGGCTGAGGCAGGAGGATAGCAAGTCCAAGCCCAACCTGGGCAACTTAGTAACCAAACAAACAAAAATCCCTGTGTTCCCCACCAAGCTTGCTCCCATGATCAGCCTTTCTCTCAGGATCCCCTGGCATGAGAGAATCCTTGCCTATATCAAAGCGCCTTCTTGTCCACCCTTGGAAGATGTGTGTGCTGCCTCTCAGCCAACCCAGCAGGCACCTTATTGCTGAGGACTTGGAGTCATCTTGAGCTCACTTGTTTCCACATGCACCTCACCCGACTAACAGTGCCTGCAGCCTGGTGTCCTGTGGTGTCAGGCTCTTCCTCCTGGCTCTGCCTTGGCCTGGTGGCCATCTTCCTGGCTGCTTACTGGGGCATCCTCTGGCATGGGTTCCAGTCTGCCAGGCAGATCATGCCCAGACCCCAGGTTCCCTGGCCGAAGTGACAAGCTGAGTGACACTCACTACATTTGAAGAATCAGTGAGCAGAAGGGGCTGCTGCACCTTCCCTAGGGTCATGCTGGTCTGTCTCCCACCCTTAGTCCCTAGTTTTCCTTCAGTCCACATTGGGCACCAACTCTCAGGCAATTCTGGAGCATCACCCTGCCCCAGATCTGCTAAGTAACCTCACCAGAAACACCCCCTGGCTTAGGGCAGAGCACCTAAGAGGAATTCCTCCTCCCCACACTCCTCCCTTTACTAAGGATTGAACCCAGAAGTTTTGTACTGAGCTATGTCCCCCACCCCTTTTTGTATATTTTCATTTTGAGAGAGTCTTGCTAAGTTTCATTAAACCAGGCTGGAAATTTCCATCCTCCTGCCTCAGCTTCCCAGAAGGCTGGATCATAGGCATCCAACACCACACCCAACTGCCTAAAGGGAATTTTACAATCTGTTGCCCCAACTTCCTCTGCCCCTTTTTTGAGGTTTACATCTTAGATCGATTCTGCTCATTTGTATTTCCCAAGAAAGCCACCCATCCCTCAGATGTTGGAATGTCTTAGAGTAAAGTTGTGGAGGTGAAGGTATCATTCACAATTGTTGGACCTGATTCCCACATTGCCCTACCCCCTTGACATACAGCTGGGCCACATGACTAGTTCTGACCAATGGCCTTTGGACAGGAACAAACCAATCACAAACTGGGTGATACCTGGGCCAGAACACAGGCAGGACAGGGGGGCAACGCTTGCCTATGGGGTGTCTCTTCCCAGGATGCACGGTCCCAGGTGTCCAAGCAGAGCACAGCCTGGGGACACAGGCGCACGGCCTGAGCCTGTGCTGTGGGTGAGCCCAAGATCTCACTGCTGCCTCCAGTTTGGTCCAAATCTCTATTTCTGTGCTTTGTTTGCATATCTCCCTCTCCCCAAGGATCCAGAAACATCTATATTCTTCCAGAATCATGTGCCCTCCTTCCTTACACCAAGACCTTAGCCCAGCCGGTGTTTGTCAGGATGAGGCGAGAAGCCAGGACACAGCCTGGGCCAGGCAGTTCTCCCCACAGAGCCCAGCAAGTCGCAGGCATGGGCCACAGGTGACTTGGACCAGGACAGAGGAGAGGGATACTTACAGGGGTCAAAGAGACGTCAAGGGACCCAGCATAAACACATCTGGGGAGTAAAATGTCACTCTCCCTGGGAAAGGCCGCAGCTGGTAAGGACAGCCCCTCAGTCACAGAGGGGCAGCCCAGGCCACGGCTGTGACCAAAAATTGGAGCAGTTCCCCACTGTCTCCAACATGATCAGAGACAAGCAAAGCTGGGGAGCAGCAGCTACCCAGGACATGGCCTCCCCGGGACAGCCTGACACCCAGGACCTTCTGGTAGGTCCACAGAGAACACAGTACCAGGCCCACAGTTGGAGCAGGCCACCCCGGCCTGTAGGCACTTCTGACCCATTCTGCCAGCAGGCACAGGCAGCCCAAGCCCTGGAGTCTTCAAAGCAGGGCTCTCAGACAAAAAGCCCAGTGCTGCTGAGCACACACAGGCACACACAAGCGCTCTGCTTCTCCAGGACGCATGATCAATGCAGGAATCCCACCTCCCCAGCCCGACTGCACACACAGCACACAGCACACAGCACAGAGGTGTTGACGAGATCGGCGTCAGCCCTCCCCTGTCTCCTCTTCCCCTGTACAGTAGCCACTGAAGGCCCATTAACGGGAGGACGTGTAATTCCCCTGCCCACCCAGCCACATTGCTTTCTGCCGCACAGCGAGCACCTCCAAAGCACCAGTCATCTGTCACCCTGCGGTCCACACACACGACACACAGAGGAGGGGCTGCTGCCAGCTTCCGAGGTGGGAGGTGATGGGAGCCGAATTGTGTTTAGAAAGCAAGCTCCTGAGAAAGGATTTGGACCGCGCTGGGTGGTTCATGCACTGCAGACCTCGGGGATGGGTGTTCAGAGAAGTCCGAGTTGGTTGTCGGGAGCTTGGAGTCCACCCCGGCTCCGACTCTGGCGAGCTGCAAGGCCTCAGACCACCCGCCAGCCTTCTCTCAACACCAACTCCTCTGCAGAGCAGGGAAGGAGAGGCCCCTGGCTTTGGTACAGAACTCAAGCCTGTTGCCACACCCTGGGGACAGGGGCTCAATTAATGTTGGCATTTGCTGCGCCCATGGTGAATGTGTCCCTTTGGTGGTGACAGCTGGCGTCTTTGTGGTGGCAGTAGTTGTCCTGTGTCCAGAGCAGGGAGCCCACTACCCCACTTCCTAAGAACTGTGGCTGGCCTGTGGAGAAAGCCTGACCCTCAGAACGCTGCATGCAAGCTCCTCACAGGTGCTGGGCCACAGGTCAGGTGTAGGCACAGGGCTCTAACTTCCGAAGCCATCCCCACTGACCACAGCTGGCCGACACTTTGCCCAGTGGCCTGTTTGCAAACCAGTCCCCCTGCTCCAGGGGGATCAGTCACAGACATGTGTCCACACAGGGCCCCTGTCACAGGCCAGGCTCACGAACCTCAGTGCAGGGAGCACTGGACCTGCCAGAGCTGGCAGAAATGGGCCAACAGGACAGGCCAATGGGCCAGGTGTCACCATGCTGCCTCTCCCAGTGGAGGGAGCGGCACCAGGGCTGCACGGTGCCTTGCCCGGTGGCGTGGGAAGCATGGAGAGGAATTTATGAATCAGCTCCAGCCCCACCCCACCCCCACTCCCCCAGGGCAGCCATTAAAGCCCTTCTGGCCTCCAGATGCAGGTCTGCAAGCTATTTCCCTCTTGTTATTTCAAGCTCTGGGCCTTGATCTTTTGCCACTTTGGAAGAAGTGGGGGAAACAAAGGGATCTGGGGCCATTGCCTAACAGCAAGGCTGGCTTTGCCTGCACCGGCCAGCATTCATCTGCTGCTCTGTGCCCTCGCTGCTTTGATGGAGAAGGCCAGTCATGCAAGTGCCCCTCCTGTCCTCACAGGCCTCCACTTGTAGAAGCTACTGGTCAGCCCCCTGCACCCTGTCCCCCAGGACGGCTGCAAACGCCCCCACTGGTGCCAACCACTTGTGTGTGTGTGTCCCGCGCAGCAGAGCTGCCAACTGGTTGTGCCAAGTCCCATACAACCGCATCATCCCTGCCACCCTTCACAGCCTGTGGGGAGGAGCACTGGGGGAGGAGTCTAGAGCCTCAGGCCAATGCCCGCGGGAGCCGGGCTTTGAATGTGGCTGGGGCCCAGAGGGCCACCTCAACACTGCTGAGTGCTGGAAATCCCAGCTGCATGCGCCACGAGGAGCCATGAGCCCTGGGCAGCCCCATTCACTCATTCGTTTTTCACACATTCACAAGCACCCTAGGGTCTGCTCTATGCCAGGCAGGAAGGGGCGTCACTGGCCCTCCAGGGTAACAAGTGCACAGAGGTTGGCAGACACCCGTGGGAAGGATTCAAGAATCTTAGAAAACTAAGCTGGACTCCCCCCAAAGACCCCCATGACCTCTGGGAAACTGCTGTTTCCTGACTGCTTCTTGTATTCTTTTCTAGAATAAATACACATTTTCCAGACTCTAGGGCTCAGGTCTGACCTGTCTTCCTCCTGTGTTAACTCAGTAATAGGCTCCTTGTCACCAAACTCCTGAAATGTGGTCCTTGTCCCTTTCCAAACTCTCTAACATCACACCGGCTCTTTGCCTCTTCGCCTTTGCAGTTTTCGGAGTCCCTTGGTGAGGAGCCCACTCACCCCACTCACCCCATCACCCCAACCTACCTGTATCCATCTCCGTCTCTGGTATTATCTATCACTTGTTGATGGCAATGCCATCTGCACCCACCCCAGGGCCACCTTCCACAGTAGCCAGGGCCTGGGAACATCTCCCCAGCACTGTTCTTCCGACACGCCCTCCTCTGCGCATGGAACCCACGACATCCTCTTTTTTAGAAAAAGAGAAGGTGCCTCTCCAAGTCCTGTGTGATTCAGCCCTCGCCCTCTGCTCAGCTCCCCTCATGCACACAATGCAGCTCTCACTCCCAGGGCACCATCGGTGCTGGCTGCAGCCACCCTCTCATGAGGCCCCTGTCTAGGGCCCTGGTTACAAACCCAGTGTGACCTGGTTTCATTTTCTGAGCACAATTGACAGCTTCATCTTCAGAGGCCCCAAGGGTCCCTCCCTGCTGCCCCAGATTCCCTGTTCCCTCTGTATCCAGTGGGCACCAGGCAACTTGACACATAGCTCCTGGTTTGTGATTTTTCAAGCACAGGACACTGAAGGAGACCAAGAGCTCCGTCATGAACATTTGCATCCATCTGGGCACATCATTTAGTCTTCTGAGCCTCAGCTTCCCCAATGAGAATGAGAAGAGGCAGTTGATTGGTACCAAGGCTCCCGCAAGAAGGGCCTAAGGAGCACACTTCTCCTGTGAGCCCTGAGGGAGGACATCCAAGGGAGAGGACAGAGAGAACAGCACTGAACGCCCTGTGCCCTGGGCTCCCAGAGGGTGACTGGCCAGACCTGACCCCCACAGGGGGATTGCCCATGCCTGAGCGCCACACCAGACCTCAGCAAGCCCAGCCAGTGAAGAGCCACTGTACTAGAAAAGGAGAAGACCTGGGCCACAGGGGTGCCCACCGTGGGGGGGACCCAAAGGGTGTGTGGGTCCAGATAGGTGGCCTCCTCCTGGGTGGTGACATGAAGCCTCAGGGCTTCTGCCTCTTCCTGGGCCTTGGCTTCCTGGTCCTAATGGCAAAAAACCACCTGGGTACCGGGGGTGTGCACAGGTGCATGCACACATGTTTTCAAGAGTGTGCACCTAGGAAGATGTGGTTTTAGCATCAACCCCCCAGGTAGGTGGGTGAGGTGAACCCAGACCCACAAGCAGCAGGGCCCTGTGGGATGGTGGGGATACTCGCTCTTCCTCTCCTTGGCAACCTGTCTCTGGAGAGGAAAGGGTCCTTGGGAGAACAGCAAGATGGGGCCCTGGGGGAGATGCGCATTGGGCTGGCATTGCAGGGCAAGTTCCCAGCGGGCCAGACCTGCAACCCATGATCTCCTGTGCAGAGCAGGAGCGCAGGCTGCAATCTGTCTCCCACATGACTGGGCCAAGAATGTGTGTGCGCACAAGTGTGTGTCTATGTGAGCAAAGACAACAGCATGTGTGAAATGTGTTTGAACATCAAGGCTCTGACCCTCCATCTGCCTGGGGAGGTGGAAGTGCTCAAGTGGAATCAGATGCAGGGATGTGTCTGACGCACAGACCTGGCCTAATGGACACAGCCCCTGTCTCTGCTCCCTGGGACGAAGGGACCCCCACCCGCCCTCAGCCACTTCTGAGAGGCTGTTGCATCTCTCAGAGGAGCCAGCCACTGTCCTGGTAGATGGATGGACAAATGCACCACCACCGAAGCCTCAGGTCAAGGAGGCCACGCCACCCTGCAGCACGCTGGTCCGAGGGTTCCTCCTGTGAGTCCCAGATCCCACTGCCAGGTGGACAGAACCGCCATCCTATGACAGAGAGACAGACAGACAGACATGCTTCCCAAGGGGACGAAGGAGCTCCCCACTCATCACCCTCAGCTAGTTCCAGGACCCGAGGACAAAGGAGAGAAGAAAAGCAGCCTAATAACTGCACTTCCCAAAATGCCACATGTCCCCACAAGTCCTACTGCCTCTCCAGCAAGGCTAAAACCACTGGCAGGCAAGGGACCCTGAAGTCAGGAACACTGCCACCAAGTGCATGGGGAATGAATGTCACCTCAGGGCCCAGGCACCCAAGAGAAGAATTTCTGCTCTCCTTGACCTAGGGTCAGCGACCCCTTGCAAAAGGAAGTAGCGCGGCCCATGGGGCTACACAAACCCCAAACCAGCACATATCAAGTAAAACAGCAGAGGAAAGGCATGCTTTGAAACACTTCAGAAAGAAAGTGATATGACACGGTACGGACTGTCTCAAACTCTGGAGTAAATGAGAGAAAAAGTGGTCCCTCGAGACCTTTTTAAGGACTTGACACAGTCACTGAACTAAGTCCACAGGTGTATCCATTACCTCACTTAATCTTTAACTGTATTTCCACTTCACAAATGTTTATTGACAGTTACAATGACAACAAAGTTTCGCTCCAGCTTCCATCCAATGGCCTCAGGCACTTTCTTCTCTCCTGACCTGGCATAGCTTGCCCATCTCCTGTGTCAATGACCTCGGAAGGCCCCTCTCACCTGCCTGGCTGGGTGAGAGACAGCTCTTTGGTGTGGCTCGTCCTGTGACTTTGGACAGAGTGGCTGCCCACCCTGACCCCACCGAGCAAGCACTTTAGGATGGAGCTGTTTTGTTTACATTAGTAGCTCCTGGGTCCCATGACCAGTCACTTAGAAACACTTCTTGCGGTTCTAAGAAGACCAAGGTCAAGGCTCCCACAGATTCAGGGCCTAGGGAGCATGTTTTCTGGTCCTTGCATTCTAATTTTAATTTTGAATTTTAACTTAATTTAAATATAATTGAAATTTCTAGCCATCAATTTCAAGTCTAGTTTAGTTTGAGCATTTCAGACATCCTCTTATGGTGCCTACTATCCACAGAGCTAACTACAGTGCAGGTGCCCATCTTCTGTGACAGTGGTTCTGCCCCATGGGGTGCCCAATTTGTTGAGAGGCATTATGAGAGGGCAGAGATGAGGGAGACAGCTGCCCGGCCACCACCCACAGCTGACCGTACCCCAGGGCAGCCCGTGAGCACCCTCACCCAGGAAGCCTTCCCTGTCAGCGTCAGAGCAGGGACAGAAGGGCTGTCGACAAGGAGACCCAGGAGGAATTATGACAAACAGCTAAAGGGCCTCGACTCCCCCAAATAAAAGCTGGTAGTCTGTGTCACACTTCCTCTTTACATTCTACCCTGCAGGGCTTACTTTGCAGAACTTAACAAAAGGACTGAACCCCAGAATATAGAAAATCCCCCCAAACCCTTCCCCACTTTCACTGGTAATGAGCCAATCAACCACTCAAGTAGGAGCACCCTCAGCCTAGGGATAGGTTAGGCCCAACCTCTGTAAAACCCACACCTCATGCCCACCCAAAATGGTGGCTCTGTTTCCTGAAGCCTGCCTCTCTTCCTGGAAAAGGGCAGCTTTTTCTCTTGCAAGCTTGCTTTTATCAAAGTTCAAACTCTGCTTCCAAATTTTCCATGTCTACCTGGTTCTTCCATAGCCTTCTGCATCAGCGGGTTTCCTGGATGCAACAATGAGACATGGTCCCTCGTCTGACATAACAGAAAAGGGATGTGTGGAGAACCTCCTTGCCCCAGCTCAGGCCTGCTAAGCCCACCCTGACTCCACTTGGGTCCCGTAGGTATGGACGCAGAGCACCACTGACAGAAGGAGGACAGACAGGACCCTGGGTTACTCTTGGGGATCCCACAACCTGGGAGACAGGGGGCTGGGGCGGAGCCACCTGGGCTCAGGCCACACAGCTGTGGGACACTCACGTGGGCTGCCGCCAGTGCTGTCCCTGATTTCTCAGCTGCTGCTGAAGCCGCAGAAGCCCTGTCCTTCCTGCAAACTGCCCAGCATCCCAGAGCATATACCATGCATATGTGTGCATGCATACATACACTCACAGGTGCACATCCACACACGTGTACATGCCCATACCACAGCCACCACATGGCATCTTTGTGGCAGCGCCAAAGGCCCCTCTCCTGCAGGGATGGGTGAGACAAGTCCTCGCAGGTTTAGTGGCTTAAAACAACCCCGTACCGGGCCAGAGATTTAACTCAGTGGTTCCAGCGCCTGCCTCGCAAGTGCAAGGTCCTGAGTTCAATCCCGGTAACCACATACAAAAACCAGCAATCAATACCACATACCACATACCACAGTGCCGGGCGTGGTAGCTCACGCCTTAATCCCAGCACTCGGGAGGTAGAGACAGGATTGCTGAGTTTGCGGCGGCTTGCCTGGGCTATATAGTGAGCTCAGGGCCAGCCTGAACTACAAAGTGAGACCCTGTCTCAAAAAAAAAAAAAACCCGGCCCCTCCCCTCACAGTGCCAGGCCGCAGTGAAGAAGCGCAACCCTCAGGTGCTGGAGCTCTGAGCTCAGGTCCTGCTCGGGCTTTGGTCTCTCTTCTCTGTGTCTGTGTCTCTCTTCTTTCTCTGATAAGAACATTTGTCCCTGGCTTGGAAGCCTGTCGGTTCACTGTGGAGCCTTCTCAAGTGGCCGCAAGTGACCGCTGCATGTCCCTAGACACTAGTCAGGCACTGCCCTGACCATCCTTGTGCTGTGCTGACTGGGGGGGGGGGGGCATGTGACCTCACTGGCCTGGGGCCTGTGTGCAATGGGGGGCTTGGCCTGGTGCCCCTCACAGGGAGGGACCAAAACACCAGCACTGGGGCTCCTTCTTCACACTGGGCCAAGGTCCTGGGCTCCCAGACCTGCAGGGCACTTGTCCCCGATGTCACATGCCAGGCCCGCACACTGCACCTCACAGCCCCCAGCCCCCAAAAGATTCCCCGTGACCTGAACCCCTTCAGATCCTGAGCGAGAATAAGGTGGCCGGCTCATGGCAAGCACACGACCTGACACCCTCCTGCCTGGATCTCCACCAGGCCTGGTTGTGGACTTTAAGCTGTCATCTGCAGAGGTGCTTCATAGCATTAGCTCCAAGCATTTTGTGACAAACAGTGAGAAGACAAATGACTTAGTTGTAAATATTAATATACAGATGGTCCCCAAAAGAAATCAGAAGAGGGTCACACTGTACCAGGTAGGCGGGGGCAGCACCGCCCTAAGCCTACCTGTCACAACCTCAGAGGGACACAGGAGGCTAGGTGAGTGGCAGGTGCAACCCAGCACAGTCCCTGCCACCACTTGCCCCAGGGACCCTTCCAGCACATCTGGAGTGTGTGCACCCCACAAGCCTCTCAAGAGGGACTTGGTGGCACAGCTGCCTGGGTCCTGGAAACCAAGAGGGAGGACCCATGCACGCACCAAGGTGGGGCTCAGTGGAGGAGGTGAGGGCAAGAGCAGGGCCAGCATCTACTCTGCGCACTGCCAGCAGGAACCCTACGGCATGAATGCCCTTTTTCTCTTGGAAACAGGGCCTGGGCCTCATCCCTGTGAGGATGAGCCAGCCGGGACACAGTGTTCAGTGTGGTGCGCAGTCCCCTTCACGAGCTGCCGCCAGAGGGGATGGGCCAGCAGAGCGCATCCCAGGCTCACCTGCATGGCAGCTGTGGGGTTTCTAATACCACAGACCTGCAAAGACTCAGAGACCTGGAGAAGCAATGACAGAGTCAGATAAGAAGTTGGGTCAGAGAGCAAGACCAGGCAGTGGGAAGCAGCCAGCCCTGGCAGTGCCATCCCTGCCTCTGCCTGGCAGGAGGGCAGAGATCTCCTTCCCTGGAGGAGGGATCTGAGGGCCAGTGGGCAGAGGGAAAGCAGATGGACAGCCCCCACCTGCCCAAGGGCTCCCCATGCTGGGCCAGCCTTACCTGCAAGCTGAAGCAAATGTCACCACCTAAAGACTTGGTCCCGGCAGAAACAGCTGGCACCATGAAGCCAGAAACCACCTTGAAGCCACCAAGAGCACGTGCTATTAGGTGACAAGACAGCACCCGAGAGAGACAGGGACAGAGACAGACAGAGAGGACTAGATGTGAATAAAGGCTTAAACAGGTGGCAGAGGCAGGAGAACTGCTGAGTTCAAGGCTTGCCCGGGCTACATAGTGAGCTCAGGGCCAGCCTGAATTATAGAGTGAGACTCTGTCTCAAAAAAAAAAAAAAAAAAGAAAGTACCTTAAAACCTAAGTGAGTATCAAGCTAAAGCCAGAATGAAGCTGGGGATGTTTAGCCAGCTACTATTTGCTGCCCAGGCAGGAATGACAGAAGGCTGGGAGGGAGAGGGTGTCAGCACGTAGGGACATCTGGCTTCTCACGTGCAGTCCGGACAACCCAGAGAACCCCACTCCTCGCCTGCCGTGCCCTGCCTATCTCAACCAGGCAGTCTCCTGTGGACTCCTCAGGCAGAAAGGCAGGGCCACTTGGTTTGCTATCAGGGCTGTTACAAAGCACCACAGATTTCATGGCCCAAGGTTACTTCCACACTCAACTGTGAGGGGCACAGACATCACAGTCAGTGTCACCAGGCTGAGGCCCAGCTGTCAGGTGGGTGGTGCTGCTCAACAGCTCTGGGGAAACCCATCTCCTCACTTTGCCAGCTCCTGGAGGCCATCTGCGCCCAGGACAGTGTCCTCACTCCGGTCCCTAACTCCCATCTCTGCAGAAGTCCTCGCTGTGGCCTGCACAGCCCCAAATCCATGCACTGGCCCTAAGCTCAAATGGATGGTGTAGGAGGAAGGGTCTGGGAGGGGAATGGCTACCTGGGCACGGCCCTCACCAATAGGATCTGTGCCTCCTATGAGAGGCTGTGGGAGTGCCTCACCCCTTCTGCTGTGAGAGGACCCCAGGGAAAGCCTGTCTGGGGACCAGAGTGAGCCATGACGCTGGACTCGCAGCCCCAGCACTGTAACCAAGCATCCACTGTGTGAGAGCCATGGTTTGTGGTGATTTGCAGTGGACTGAAACGCCCTCTGCCACAGATACCGGAGACCAGGCCTGGACCTTCTGCCGGCCATCACTGAGCCTGTGCCTTTGGTAGCAGGAGCTGAGGCACACAGCAATGGCAGAAGGACCACACTCAAGGGCTGAGCACTTCCAGAAGCAGGGATGGGCCAGGAGAGTGCCGGCCCCGGGCTGAGCACTCCGATGCCAGACCAACCCCACATAGGAAGAGCACAAAGAGGTGTCTTCAGAAGCCCCAGGCTCCAGGTGTTCGCTGACAAGATCCAGCAACACTAACACAGCGCTGGGGAAGCAGGTTGGGAAGGAGAGACCAAAAACAAAGTAGCAGCAGGAGCCTGAGACCTCTGTGAAGTCCCCTAGCAGTCACTCTGAGTTCACAGCAGCGGGGCCTGTGTCCAGCAGGGGCATCCAGCCGCTGGAGTCAACTGACCCAGCAGAGGTGAGCTACTGCTCCCGGCCGGCATCCTCCTGAAGTCACTCAGGCTGAAGGTGGTCAGAGACCCGCCTCACCCATCCTGAGCCTCGGTCCCTGGGGGGGGGAGGGACATCCAGGCAGGGGGAGGGGGAGCCCTGGAGCCCCGAGATGTCCCACTGCCCCACTGCACACTTGGCTCAGCTGCGAGGGCTCCAGCCAAGAAGAGTTACGACCTGCGACTTGGAGAATAAGAGCAGCCTGGGCTCCCAGCCGGCCGGAGACAGAGGTGGGAAGTTCACGGGATTTCAGCTGCAGAGACCAAGGTGATTTAGAAGGTAAAACACTCGCATTTGTGTCAGATTTCCACACCTTCCTGCGGTTCCAGCCACCCTGCTTCCCACTCCCCCTGCTCCCCTGTGGCCCACCTGACGACAGCAGCTTGGGGGTCTCACGTCTGCAGGTTGGAGCCCTGAGCCCCCCGTTCCCGGCGCCCACAGAGCCCCCTTCTCCACACTGGATCAGATGCAGGGCCACCCCAGGTGGAATCGCGGGCTGGAGGCCGTGGTCGAGCACACAGACTCCTCCATTGTCCCCTAGCCCGCTGGCCCCAGGCCAGCTGCACCCCTACTCCGACATCTTTTTCAAATCCTACCATTTACCTGTTGGGTTGTGTTGCCACAGGTTGCTGATGTACTTCATTTCACCACGATATTGAGTTTGAACGAACTGGCAGGAAAACACCGGCCTACAGCAGGGCCTGGCCCAGCACCTGCACACAGGTGTTGCCCATCTGTGCCCCCTGCGTCTGTGTCTCGGCCAGTTGTGTCCCTGTCCCCCTCTTGCTGAGGTGGCTTCCAGGTGTGCCCAGTACATGTTCTCCCACACAGCAATGTGACCACTGCAGGGTCCTGCCCAACTGCTCTCCCTGAGAACAGCTCCTTCTGGGGTCTTTCGTGAAGGGATCCATGGGCAGGTCCCTCTGTCACCCACACTGTGGACCTTGCAGGACCCACAGGTCATTCTGGCCAAGCAGTCTCCACCCCATGGAGGACGACGGGGGTAACAGGACTGCTGTAGGTGGAGGGGGTTTAGACCGGAATTCACCCGATATCATCAACAGAAATACCACAGGTGAGAGGAGTGATCTCCAGGGAAACCTGCATGCTCTGGAGAAAACTAAATCAAAGCTGTGCAAAATGTTCATGGCATCTTGCAGGACGCAGCTGACTGGTTTATATTCCCTGTATTGTATTTTCAGGTCCCATGTCTCCTGCAGGGAGCAGGTATCACAGTAGCTACCAGGCAGTGAGTCTCACACATACACATACATGTGTGGAAAGAAAATGGGCATAAGACACACACACTCATGCTTTGGAGGCTGGGCCAGCTCTCCTGTCTGCCAGGGGAGTGCCCAAGTGGGCACTGGCACATGCTTCTGCTGTGGTGGGTAACTAGGCCACCTGTGTGTGCACTGAAGCAACGACAGGGGCCACCCCTCAGCATGAGAAGGGTTTCCTCCACTGAGAGCCCCATGCATGGCAGCAGCCTCCACAGCGTCTAGGGCACACCCCTGCTGTGCCCAGGCACCAAACCCCCAGGAGAACACAGCCAGCCCCAGACCCCTCCTCTGCCCCTCAGCACTGTCACCTCCTGCCTCCAGCAGGGGCAGGAACTGGTACACGAGGACACCAAGCAGGATGCATCCAGGCTCTGCCAGTCACTTGCTGTGTGGCTGCAGGCGAGAGACCTCACCACTCAGGCTGTTTCCTCCCTTAAAAAACAGGTAACAGACTCCAGGAAGGTGCTGCACCTGAAGATCCGGCAAGGGCCAGCAAATACCCATATGGGCCTTGTTCATCACAGCTCTTCCTCCACCAGTGCAAGCATGCGCATGACACATGTACAGTGCACATGCACACACACACATGCACACACCCTGGTAGGCACAGTCTACCTAACCCACGGTCATTCCTCTGACAAAGCCCAGATTAGGGCCTTGCACACCACCCCCAGGAGAGGCATCTCAGAAATCTCCCAGGAGATCCTACCATGCCCTGTTTGACCAGTCCATCCTTTCTTGAGCTCTGACCTAACACATACACTTGCCGTCTCCATCATGTTCTGCATGACCCTCACTGCCCATAGCTCACATGCAGGAAAAGGTCAAAGCCATACTGTGGCCACATGCATGAGCTAGTGACTGAGTGCATTTTCCATATCCTCCAACTGCCTGGCTGCATGCGCCATCCTGCAGCATGTCTTCAGCTCCCCGGGCCCAAACAAAAGCAGTGACTTCATGCAAGCCCTCTTCACTCTGGCTGGGATGCCGACGACTGCAGGTATCTGTTACCTAGACACAGCCCAGAGCTCTCCCTGAGCACCAGGGTCCTCTGGCTTATGGGTGAGGAAGGCCAGCCACCGGAGCACCCACCCAGCAGCTGGTGAGGGCAGTCACAGGCCCTCTGTGTAGTTGCACGTATTTGGCTTAGGGCAGAGAATATGCATTTGCCAAAGAGTTATTATCACCTTCCCCATGATTCATGGGCCTGCTCCCGGGACGGGTGTTTTATTATGATTTCTCAGCTCCAGCTCCCTGCCATCCACCAGAGGCTGGGCCACATTCCTCTGATACCGCACTGCTCGTGAAACACAAATGGCCTATTCAGCCTGTCCAGGGGCCTCTGGAAGACGGATGGCCCTCCCAGCCTGGCCACATCCTCCCTCCTCAGATGATTTGGCCAGAGACATGCAGGGGGCTCACGTCGGGCTGCTCTGCACCTCCAGACCAAGGGCCTGGACTTCTTCAGTGACAGCAAATCAGACTCCGAGGCTGGCATCACAGGACCTCTCCCCACAGGAAGCAGAGCAAGATACCCCATGCCGTACTGGGACATCACAGCCACAGGGTGGGGCACAGGCAGGTGACCAAGCTCACACTGTGCAGCTCAGACCCAGCTCAGGCCTCTCACAGGAGAACATAGAAACACAGGTGGAGAAGGGGAACACGACCTCCAGGTGAGGCTTGCCCTAGAGAATACTCCCAGAACACATGAGAAAAGAACTTGAATTCATCCTGCAACATTGTCAAGACTAGGGAATTGGGAGTAGGGCTGTTTCTGGTTCTTGGTAGAAAACCATCAATATCTGATATGGTTACCACATCTGAACAGTCAAAACAAATATCCCAACACCCAATGTCCACTGGCACAGCTACTGTAAGGGGCAACTCAGGTCCCCAGCTAGACCCCACCTACAGAGCCAACTCCTCACCAGCCTTCAGTACTCCCACACTGCCTGGAGCAGTTAGGAGTGCCAAGGTCCACCTCCAGCAGAACAGAGCCCGATAGGAAAGCATGGCAGAGGGTATCACAGAGGAGAAACAGTCCTTGGCAGAGCAGGCAGGTAACAGCAAGGGAGCAGCACCATGGAGCCTCTCTCTCCCTTTTATCCCTTCCTAGCTATCCCCCTTTTGGGTGGTGCCACTAATCAAATCTCTAAACACTTAGTCCACACTCACACACCCTGACCCAGCCGCTGCTGCTCTCTCCAAGGGCTGGGAGGGCCTGGACTGGCCCAGGGCACCTGTCCTGAGCACTGGCCACACTGCAATCACTGCCTTTTGGGGTTTTTTGGGTGGTTGTTATTTGGTTTTGTTTTTGTTATGATTGTTATGTTATTGGTCTTGAAGTTTAATCCAGGGCCTTCGCACTGAGCTGCATTCCCAGCCTCTTCTTTAATTTTTATTTTTTAATACACATTTTCAGCACATACTGGTTATACTCATCATGGAGAGTTGGCCCATACACACAACACATCCTAACTTTTTTTTCACCCCTTCCCCTTCTTTTCCTCCTCCTCTTTATCTCCTCTGGGACAAGGTCTTGTTACATCTCTTAAGTTGCCCAGACTGGGCTCAAACTTGCAATTCACCTGCATCAGCCTCCCTGGGAGCTATATTAAAGGTATGCACCACTGCACCAGGCTACAATCACCTTTTTGGTCCCATAAATCTCCTTGTGTGCAGGGAGGGATTTGAGGCATTTAGGAAACTTGACTGGAAGCAAGCCACCTGCTCCAAGCTGAGGAAGCCCAGAGGAGGGCCTTCCTTCCCAATGTCCAGCAGGCAGCAGGTCCTGATCACCCCGATACTCCCCAAAGCACTGCGGTTAGAGCTTTGAGGAAGTTGCACCCATCACCTGTGCTTCTGCCACTCATGCATACCCCAGACCAGCCAGTGAGACAAGCCTGCCACTAAGCAGCACCCATACCCTACACCCACACCCCAGAATTCTCTGTGTCCCAGAATTCTCTGTGTTCCCAAGTCGTCTGTGAATGCTCCTCCAATCCTGCGTTTCTCCTTTGCAGGAATCCAGAGCAGTTCTGGGGACCACCCTGGGGACCGCATGTTTGGGCAGTACAGGGAATCAGCATTCTTTGGGGAACATGAGCCACCTGGGCCCTGCAGGCAGCAACTTAATGCAGCGAGGGACAGAGGCCTCGGGGCCAGGGCACTGGGAGGATCAGCAGCCCAGGTTGGCTGGGGGGGGGGGGCGGGTGGGCAGTGAAGGAGAGAGGGAGGCTTCAGAGAGGCTGAGGGCTGGGGCACAGCCACTCTCCGCTCAGGCTGGAACAGAAGGTGGCCTCGCCCCTTCTGCCCCTTCCGAATCATTCCAAACTGAAGAATGTGGGCCACGCCTGCAGGCACCCAAGGCCAAAGGTGAGGTTAACTAGAAACTGCGATGGATAGGCTGTGTGGGATGTGTCAGCCCTGAGGGAGCCCTGCCAGCCAGAGGAAAGCTGATGCAGACTTGCCAGGATGATGTTGAATTTGAACCAGAAGCAGGAGCATTTGTCCAGGCTGTCCCCCTCCCAGGCCCCACTTTCTGGTTCTGCTTTAAAATCCCAGCATGCAAAGGTCTCCCAGGTCTGAGAGGCTCCTCTCCAGTCCCAGGCCCAGGGCTGACATCATGAAGGAGCCAGGGCCTGCGAGACAGCTGAGGGGACTCCATCACACCCTGCCCTTGCCAGGTTGAAGGCCAGGTGGACAGGACAGCACCATCTCTTCCACCCGGAGAAGGTGGGCATGGAGCACAGTGGCTGTGCACGAGGCTTCCTGCTGCCACCTCAACCAGTACCAGGCTGGGAAGCTTTACAAAACACAGTTTATTCTCTCTTCTCTTGCAGTGCTGGGACCTCAGGTCCACAGCCAGGTGCAGGCAGGTTGGTTCCCACTAGAAGCCTTGGGGGAATCTGGTCCAGGCCTCTCTCTCTGGCCCCTGGGCACCTCCCATCCACCCTACCCTGCCCACCTTCTCTGTCTGTCCACATCTCCCTCTGCTTTCTCTCTGACAGGCAGCAGCTTAGGTCTGTAACCCATCAGAGTACGCACCTGAGCCTACTTCCACCTGCAGGAGGCAGGGCAGGAAGGAATTTTTGCTGGCCAAAGCCCATTGTGCATAGCAGGCTAGCAGAGGGGCTGTGCCAGCCACCCTGAGCACCCAGGCCCCGCGCTGGGACTCAAACAACAGAAATAGGTTCTTGGCCAGGACTGCATCCCTACATATGCCACGCACAGTTGAAGATGCACACGTGGGGCTAGCCATGCCAGTGCTGTGGGGAGCAGACACATGGGGTGTGCATTGTGTTCTGGTGGCTCTGGTGGATGTCTGTATGGTGTGTGACGTGTGTGGTGTGCTTCATGTGTGGGACATGGGTGTGTTGTATGTGTGCTATATATACGGTTTGTGTTTGGGGTGTATGTGGTGTATATGGGGCAGGAGTTATGTGATGTGCATGTGATATATATGGTGTAAATGTGATGTGTGATTGCTGGGTTGTGTGTGGTATGTTTATGGTGTATAGTATGTGTGTGATATGGTAGCATATGGTATAGTGTAGCATGTGAGTTACATATGGCATGTCTTAGCTATTTTTCCACATCTGGGACAAAATACCCAACACTCACATTTCAAGGAGTACAAATTTTTTTTAGCCCACCCTCCTTAGTCAGCTGGTTGCAAGTCAGGGCAAGAGACAGTCAATGGCAGGGCAGACAGGAAGTCATGAGCCTTCTTCCTTTCCCTTTTTAGTCCATCCAGGCTACAGGTCTATTGGTTGGTGCCACTCATATTCAGGATGAGTCTTTCCTCTTCAGCAAGTCCATTCAGCCATGCCCCAGTTGGTGGACTAGTCCAGTAGCACATGCATGTTCCAGCATCACACATCCATGATCTACTCACTCTCCAAAGCCCTACCTGCAAGTGCATGAGGCTTTGTGTGCACACGTAGAACAAGCCCTAACAGTGTACGTGGAGGATGTGCATGTGGGGAGGTGTGAGGTGAGGTTGTGGTTATATACGTGTGCTGTGAGGCATGCTGGATATCTGAGGTGAGGTAAGTGAGTATAGTATGAGGTGGTATGGTGTATGTGTGTATGACGCATGTATGGGGGTGTGTGAGATGTGGTAGTGGGTATGTATATGGAGTGTGTTCATGGTATATAGTACATGCATGGTGTGTGGTGTGTGAGTGGGAGGTAGGGTTTTGGGTGTGTGGCATCTCTGGTGTATGGAGTTTGCCATGTGGTATCTAGAGGTATGTGTGGAGTAAGTAGTGTGTGGTGAGTGTAGTGCTTGGTTATGGGGTGTGTGTCAAGCATGCAGTATGATGGAGAGTCTTCCTCCCAGCCTCCCTCATCCTGCAGGCCTATCTCTAGGTTCAGGGCACTGGGAGGTGAGACTCTGCCCTCTGCTTCTCCGGGCCTCTGTGCCGAGGCAGAGGAAGGGTCAGGCTGCACAGGCAGTGCAGGGTTATTGGCTGCTGGGATTTCCCAGGTACTTAGAGCCTAAATGATGGCATCTACATGGCATTTGTTTATAGAGAACTTCATTCCTGTTTCATTGAGAGGCTCCCTTTTAACTGAGTAACTGCAGCACCAGTGCCCATCAGGCTCCTCTTCCTGTGGGGAGCCATTCTACATGATTCAGAGGAAAACCATCTCACAAATTATGATTAGGCCCAGTCTTCTTGCCTGCAGGTCAGCTCTGACATGCTGAAACATAATTCTCTTTTGCTTCTGCTAGCACTGAGGCCTCGGTGGTCCAGCAATGCTGTGATGCTCCCGGGCAAGGTCACATCGGCTAAAGATGTCCTGATTCTTCAAGAACCCAGTGGTAAGAGAAAGGTTCCACCCAGGGAGGAACAGTCCCTTACCTCGGCCCTCCCGCCATTGTTGGAGTGCTTGCCTCACACCCTCCCACCTAAGTTCCTCACCCGCCAAAGATTCCAACAGACAGGATCACGGCCACCCCCTAAGTCACCCGATGCTCCCCCACTATTGTGTGCACCTAGTAAATGGCAGCCAGCTTGGGGAGTCCTATCTTTGCCCACTCTGAGGAACTGACCTCCTGGCCCCCATACACTTTGAAGTCCCACAGTCTTTGTTGTCTTTTTGTCTTTGGCCCTCACTGACCCCTTTCTTGACAGTGAGAGGCTTGACCACCCTCTGTACTTTCTCCATAACTCCTGTTTCCCACTCTGAGCATTTGAATACCACACTGTGGTATCAGGAACAGTACAAGGCACTTCAGTGAGGGTAAAAAGAAAACTGCCTCACATCAGCTACACAAGTTCCACCATCCACTCGGCCCCTCCACACCTCAGGGTCCTTACAGTAAAATGGGGACAACAATTCTCCTAACTATCTCATAGGCTATGGTGCCAGTCGAATTCTGTGAACTGCAAACCTGTCCTGAATGAGTCTAGAACTATATCTCATCAGTCAGGTATGACAGAATAGGTCATGTCCCACCAAATTCCCTGCCCCCAAAATGAGAAACACTGAGCAAAGCACAAAGACTCCACAGAGAAGGCAATGCCCAGGGTGAAGCTGAAGGCCTGCTCCCATGCTGGGGGATCCAAAGTCCCTAAGCAGTGTGGACTCGAGAGGATGAGAAGCCAAACACCACATGGCTGCTGTAAAAGGGAGAAGCTCATCAATCTCAGGGCAAAAGAAAAAGTGGGGTTTGAGGCTACCAAGCTAGGTGAGGGCCAAAAACCTAAAGACATAAGAAATGCACCCAACTGAGCCAAAAAAAAAAAAAAAAAGTCTCAAAAAAAAAGACACTTTAAATATAAGGAAACAGAATTTAAGATTAAAAAATAAAATACCATGCAAACAGTAACTAATGGAAAGCCAGTGAAGCTATAATATCAAAGTAAACTTAAAAGTAAAAAGTACCAATAGACATAAAAAGAGAAAAGGAGATTTTGCAAAAGCTAAGGGAATGAAGAGACAGAAAAAAGGGAAAGAAGAAGATGGAAAAAAATGAGATGTGTCATGTGCATATACCAACTCCCCACAAGGAATGTAATCATTATGTAATGCAAACATGTACCAATAAAAATTTTTAAAACAAACTATTATTTCTTTTTTAAAAAGGGATAATTCATGATAGTAAAAGGGTCATAATACTATGAAGATGTGGGGATTCCAAATGTAAATGTATCTCATACAGACAGCTGTAACTTAGGGTTCAACTTACAGTTTACTTTCAAAATGATGTGCATGTGACATGCATTCAGCAGAAACTGTACTTTGATTTTGAATGCTGACCTTTTCCTGGACCAGGCATCAAGGTACAACATGCCTTCACCACGACAGGCCCTCAGCCAACTGTGTGATCACAAGATTGATTAACCAATGCTGTATAGAGTACTTTCAATAACCAATGCTTTCTTATAAAACAGGGTTTGTGTTTGATAATTTTCCCCAAGGGAGGCGGTGTGAATGCCCTGAACCTATTTAAGGAAGCCCAATGGTAATATTCCATGTCTTACATGTATTAAATCTATTTGGACTTAGGATATTTTCAACTTGCCATAGGCCTGTTGGTACAATGCAACCATAAGTTGAGGAACATCTGTAAAATATTTTAAAACAAGCTTTAAAAATTGTACAAATAAAAGCAAAAATAGATGGATCCATAATCAAAATGGAATTGTAAGGGTTACTGAGGATCAAACTCAGGACTTTGTGCCTGCAAGGCAGGTTCAGTGCCACTGAGCTAAATCCCTGCCCCCCCCCAATGAGATATTGTCTTAAATACTTCTCTCATTGTTGAGAAAAAGCACATGACACCCAAAGTTAAAAGAGGACAGGTTTATTGGCTCTCACTCGGTAGAAGTTTTGCTCCAAAATCAGCCAGCCCCAAGGCAGAAAGCATCACAGGGAGAAATAGTTCATGGTGGGCAGAAGACAGAAGGCAGAAAGCACCAAGCTACAGGTGACAAGAGATGAGACCACAGCTCTCTCTGCCCCTTATAACTTACCCAGGCAACCTGCCCCAGTGCTCACACCCCTCATCCTAGGACCTTTACTCTTAGAACTGCACTATAAGTCAGTCCCAGCATCACACACTCTAGATCCAGCCACCTCTGGAAAGCCCCACCCATGACTGCATGAGGTTTGGGGGCAGTCCTGGATACAAGCTAAAACAGGTATTTTAAGAAATATCTCCAGCCGGGTGTGGTGGCTCACGCCTGTAATCCCAGCACTCGGGAGGCAGAGACAGGAGGATTGCTGAGTTCAAGGCTTGCCTGGGCTACATAGTGAGTTCAGAGCCAGCCTGAACTACAAAAGCAAGACCCTGTCTCAAAAAAAAGAAATATCTCCACATTGAAAGAATAAGCACACAAAAGCACACATCAAAGAAGCACACAATTGAAAGAATAAGCACATCTCACGTGCTCAGCCCTCTGATGTCAGCCCTTCTCCTCTCCCCCTCTACAAGTGCCAATAGAAAAGCTGACTCCAGCCAAAGCCAAGGTCCTGGCCTCTCCCCAAGGTCAAGGCCAGCTTCCGAAGTCACACCTTCTTCCCAATGCAAGCACCACAGTGACCACTATGACCTTCCCTGTTTCAACTGTCCTATGGCTTCTACAGCTTCCTCAGAGTGCTGAGTCAGGTCCTCCCCAGCCTCCCCAGTCTGCTCTTCACTGCCCCTGTGACCCTCTTTGCCTCACACCAATAAATATACAGTTAATTTTAAAAACATATTGAAATCTCAACTTTTGCTTTTGAGGCAGAGTCTCACCATGTACCTCAGGCTGGCCCTAAACTCACTATGTAGCCCACATTGGCCTTGAACTCAGATCCTCCTGCCTCAGGCTTCCAAATGCTAGGTTTACAGGCATGTGTCACCATGCTGGCTCCAACCATTTTAAAGAATTGAAAACACACAGATTATGTTGTCTGTTTTCTGAATACAGTGAAATTAAGCTATACTTGTGGGGGAATTTAAATTCAAATACTCTTTTAAGTATCCCATGTGTCAAAAAAGAAATAATAATAGAAAACAGTTTGAAATAAATGTAAATATATCAAATGTATAAAATTAAAGCCCCATTATAAAAAATGTAAACAAACATAAGACAAACAAAAAGTCTTAAAAGTCTGCCTTCCAAGAAATTAGAATAGAATAACACAAGGAAGGAAAGCCTGGCCTGCAAAAGCTCTAGAAGACTTCCTGGCCACAGGTCTACCCTGCAGGGTGCACCCCCGGGGGTCACACAGGCCACTACACTTTTGAGGGATTTAAACAGAAAAACACTCTGGCTTAGATGAGAGACAGAGCAGCAGCACTGATGGAGAGGAGGGAAGAAGGGCACAGGACTCCTGCACTGTGACACATGCTGCCTTCATGGAAAAGGGAAGTGACCCAGGCAGGGGACCAGGGCTGGAGGATGGAGAGAAGCGCCACGGGGGCTCCCCAGCAACCTGGGCTCTGGCCCAGGGGCCCCTCACACTTGCTCAGAGGGCTTCAGAATCACTGTGACCGGGACTTGTGGGTCCTGACCTGGACTTGCGGGTCCTGCTTCCCCTCTCCGGAGTGGTAACACTCACAGCCTGGGAGTTGAGGGGTGGATGGCTGAGGCCTTAGTCCGTGGGCACAAAGCCAGAGAGGAACTGTGCCCAGGGACTGTCCCTAAAGACCACAACACAGGGCAGCAGGACAGGAGAGGCAGACTGGGTCTGTGCCACAGCAAATCAGCACTAGGCAAGAGCTGGGAAAGGAGACCCACTTCCCACACCTGGGGGGCTGGGAGAGAGCCCCACCCTTGAGCCCCAGTATCCTCTGGAGGCAGAAACATTCCAAATGTAGCAAAAGCTGGGGGCCCAAGGGAGCCTTTGTGGCACCAAATTAAGCTCCAGGGAAGGGGAAGGAAGTCTACCCTATGTTCAGGGAGGAACGAGAAAACCACAAGGCCATGGGTGTGGGCCTAGGAAGGGTGGTGAAGTGGACCAGACCCCGTCCCTGGACTCCATCGTGTTCCATCCACCAGCCAGGCCCTTTCACCACTGTCTCCAAGGAGCCTTAGCTCGCCATTCAATGGCCAGGCCCACTTGGCTGTTTCCCTCTGGGACCACAGGGCATTCTCCCTGCTGCATGGGGCTGACTTCAAGGCCTGGCCCATCACCCTCATTCTCACTGGCCAGGACTCGACCAGCCCCAGGCCAGAAGACCTCATGCCCTCAGCCCTCTGCTGTCAGCCCTTCTCCTCTCCCCCTCCACAAGCGCCAACAGCAAAGCTGACTCCAGCCAGAGCCAAGATCCTGGCCTCTGCCTGAGGTCAAGGCCAGCTCCCAAAGTCACACCTTCTTCCCAATGCAAGCACCACAGTGACCACTATGACCTTCCCTGTTTCAACCGTCCTGTGGCTTCTACAGCTTCCTCAGAGTGCTGAGCCGGGCGCTCCCCAGCCTCCCCAGTCTGCTCTTCACTGCCCGAGGCCCTCTGCCTCGCACATGCCTCTCAGACGCTGGATTGCAGCTGTCTGCAGCACCGGGGAGTCCCATCATCCAGTGCGGGTGCGTGGCCCACTGTCCAGCCACAGCCATCCCTTGGCAGCCCCAGCACTAGGCACAGGACATTTATTGCTGAGGAAGTGACTGAGCCTCATGGGATGCTGGAAGTCAGCCCGAGCAATGGACACTGAGCCCAGAGAAGTGAAGCAAAGCGGCCAAGGTCACGAGCAGGGCAGGTACAGGCGCTGTGGCCCATGCAGTGAGTGGGGAGAAGACAGAATCTCCTCAAACAAGCATCCAGGATGCAGAGGACAGTGGGAGCCAGGCAGAGGGGTCCTCCCTCCTCCACACCCCACTTTTCTTCCTGGCTCTCCATCTCTCCCTCTCTCCCTGCATTCAGTAGCTGACATGCACCCTCTAAATACTTCCCAAGGAGGCAGCCTCAGCAGCCTTTCCCACAGATTTGAAAATTCCATGCAATAAAAATGTCAGGGATGAAATAAGACAATGCATTTTCTCACCCCACACCAGGCCGAATTACATGCATTGGGGCCAACAATGAACAGTAAAGCACACGACAGGGTTGCCTTCAACTTGCCAGAAGCCGGTAGAGGCCAGGAAGCAATGGCTCTGGGCAGTGACAGCCTTTCAGAGGCTGGAATTCCCAGTGTGCCCAGCCTCTTCCCAGCTTCTTTGCCCGCCTGCCTGCTGGCCAGCCAGCTCCCACTTTGTCAGCGCGCACCCTCTAGGAAGCCGAGCAGGGTGGATGGGCTCCTGAAGTGTGCCTGCCTTGCAGCCTGAAGCAAGGTGAACACCTGTCATCCCAGCTACTCAGGAGGCTGAGGCAGGAGGACCCCTCGTCCCCAGCCAGCCTAGCCATCCTGGCAAGACCTTGCCTTGAATAACATTTTTGAAAGGGGCTGGAACAAACCTCAGCACTCACCGGGTTCAGTCAGTGGCATCACACATGAAAGCTTGCCTTGTACCTGCTCCAAGTCCACCTATCAAATGGCAGAGTCCCGAGGGCCCTGCGCCCTTCAAACTGGAGTAGCTGCCCCTCCTTGTCTGCAGGGGTCTCTGTGGCTGTGGTCACACCCAGGCCCAGACCAGAGCCTGCAGGCATGCACACTGCAAAGCCCACACCTGGGAACAGACACACTTCCAGGGCTTCTCCCACAGGGCGGCACACTCACACCTCCTGTCATGACTTGTTTTTTGTTTGTTTGTGTTTTGTTTTTATTTGCGGTCTGGAGATACGTTTCAGGGCCCCCTGCATGTTGGCCACGTGCTCCATGGAGCTGGACCTCACCCTTTTCACTTATTTAGGTGAACAGACTCAAATACCCGTGTCCCAAAGTACCTGAAAATCCTCTACCAGCCCAAACACCAGAGACCTCTCCCAGAGCCAGGATCCTCCACCATGCCCCATGTCAGGTCAATTGGTCACCATACCCTGCAGAAGAACTAGACAAATGATGGCAGAGCCAGTTTGGCTTGAAGGACTTGGAGGAAACTCCAGCGGTCTCTGGGGCTCCAGAGGCTCCAGAGCCAGGCAGGGACAGAGCTCCATGAAGTGCTGTCCCCAAGAACTAATTCTGCTCCCTTACTTGTGGCAACTCTACTCAAACTGCCCACACTAACCTAATGTTCAGACTAAGCCAAATCTCCCTGTGCTGTAGGCCTTCCTAACCGCAGCACCACACAGCACAGCGTGGAGCCCCCCCACCTTCATTCAGCTGAGCTCACTTGTCAGCTTGACGGGCTTGTGCACCACCCAGAAGATTGGGACAGCACAAGGCGTGGCCTTGGGACTACGTCTGGCCCCCAGACCCTTCCTCTCTGGGCCCGTCCCATTGCTCTGCTTCCTTGTCACCATGAACTGAGCACTTTGCTCCTCTATGCCCTTCTGACGTGATGTCCCTGCCTTGGAGCCTGCCACAGACTGAGCCTTCTGAAGCCATGAACCTAAATAACCTGTCCTCTGCATTGTGAGTGCTGGCCTTGTGTCTCAACAATAGGAAATCTAAGGCCTTGGCAAAGAGACCTGAAAGGGGCAGTCCTGAGAGAGGACAGGTGGGCACAGCTCTGGAGTGTGGAGGGACCTGCAGGCTGCAGACTGTCACAGTAAAGGACCGGAAGCAGAGAAAAGTTGGACTAGGCAGCACTTGACCAGGAAGCTTTCCAAAGCTGCCATCAGACGCAGTGTTTTCAACCACTGGGTTACAAGCCATGAAACACAAGCCCTCCAGTGCCCTCCTGGCCAGCCCCACGGTCCTGAGTGGCCCAGCCCAGGCTGCAGCATCTCCTTCAAATGTAGCATGCACAGCCCACCTGGGTCATTGAACCATAACTGCACCTTTCCAAGTCCCCTCCCAGACCAGCTGCATAAGACCTAGACACTCCCAATGCAGGAGCTGTCCAGGGACAATGGTGCCCCTCAGGACCTGAGTACTGCAGCAGAAGCAAACACACAGGCTCTGTAGGGGCTCCACAGAGAGGGCTGACCTACAGCACAATTCTTTCCTGCGGGGCAGTCCTGTGCCTGCTCAGCCATTCATTTGTCCACCCAGCCCACATGATGGGCTCCCACTGTGGGCTGGTCTCTGTGAGAAACACAGGTGGCTGGCTATGCTGACATCCCATAGAATGTCCTCCCTTCCACCAGAAGTCAACAGGAAGGCTGAACATGCGAGGACCGCATGTGGGGACATGCTCTGGCTTGTCCAGCACTGGCTGTGCAGGAACCAGGCTGTGGGGAGCAGAGCTCAGCCACAGCAGGAGAGTGGCAGCCACCCCAACCCCTCCCACCAGGAGCAGGGACCACAGTGTGTCGGCTCCCACAGGTGAGCAAGCACTCAAGCCCTCAGTGTGCTGGCTCGGGGACTTTTTCACATTTCCAAGACTTGGATATACATCAGGAGACAGACCAGGGACAGAACTCACATCAGAAGGTGAAATTCACTAGCATGCTACACACTCAGGTTACGATGTGGTTACACCTCCTGTGTACATGGTCTAAAGGTAATTTGGGTGCCGTGTTAATGGCAGCATCTACTGGTGCCCAAGCACACCAGAGCCCAGTGGTTTCGAATGCAGGTGTACAGCCTGGGCCTCCACAGGGAGAGGTGACACAGAGGAACCTCCAGCTCTCACAGCAGAGCTAAGGACCAGGCTCCCCTGTCTGAGCACAGAATGCCCTGGGCTCCCACGGCAGATACCCTGGGGCCCAATGACGGGATGGACCCCGTGGGTCTCTCCACAGCTTGTGCAGTGCTTCTGGCCTTCTGGGCTTCCTCCTGGTCTCCCAGTGCTGCATGAAAGCAAGTCACACGGAAAGGCCAGCAGGGACTGCTGGGCCACCCATGCCGTGGAGGGGCCAACCACCTGAGGCCAACACTGCATTCCGCAAGCCAGGGGAGCACGCATTGTGCCCCGAGGACGGGAATGCAAGGGCAAAGGCATGGACTGGTCAGGAAGGGGACCTGAGGCGCAGACCCAAAGGGTAGTGGTCAGGTGATCGACAGTTTGAGACGGTGCAACATGGCCAGGCGCTCTCCTGCCCACGACAGCTCTGCCACCCAGGAGCCGGGAGACGCAAGTGCTGGCATCTGAAAGCCTTCAAGGGGAGGCAGCGCCCACTGGCGACCCTGTCCTACGCGGGAGGAGCACACATTTTGGACGAGAGCTGACAGGCGCCGACCCAGGCCTTTGTACTCTGGAAACTAGGAACCCAGGTTGCTGCTCGTTCCTCAGGACATGCACTAATGCTTGCGAAGAAGAGGATCCAGGGCGCTCTTTCCTCCTCTTGCCCTGGTTGGGTTTGTCCTCAGGCAGCATCTACTGCTCAACGTGAGCCAGGGTGCACCCCATCTCAGCTCTAACCCACTGTGCGGCCCTTCCCCCCTCGCCAGCAGAGGACGCAATGCCAGGCTCGGCCAGCAGAGGGAAGCACAGCCCCGCTGGAGGAGGAAGCCTCGGCTGCTTCCAGTTTCTGCCTGTTGCTTCCGGCCAGGCTAGAGCACCGCCCACCCTGCCAGGGAGAGCTGGGCGGTACCCCTTAAGTGCTCTCAACAAGGGCTGCAGGCACCCGGGAAAGGGATCAGGGAACCCTGTGGGGGCTTGGCACAGCTGGCAAGTCCAGCCGAGCCCCGCAGCCTCCTAAGCCGGTGTGATCACTCTTCCCTTCCAGACAGCTGCCCGGCGAATGGTGTGGTCTTGAACTCTCAGCATCCTCCTGCTTCAGCCTCCTAGGTGCTGGGCTCTGCCCAGGAGCGAGACCCTGTCCATCTCTTCCTTACTCAGGTTATGGTGTGGTTACTGCCTCCTGGGCTGGACTCGGACTGACCCGCAGCTGGGACTAGGGGGCCTACGGGACACAGAGCCGCAAAAATTCGTTTGGGAACCAATTTGCCCAGGGCCTGAGTGGGGTGCAGGTGCCTGCCTGGAAACTGGGGCGCTGTCCTCAGATCCAAGTGCTATCTCCCTGCATCAGGGCCCATGCACATCCACAGGGCCTCTGTCTGGTCAGGCTGGATGCCTGGTCCGAGCATGAAAGAAATGCAAAGTCCTGGGGAAGGGGCAGGCCAGGCTGGGCTGTAAACCCTGCCGCCTTCGCTGAGGGACTGCACCACAGGGCAGGGCCCTGAAGACCCCTCTCCTAGGGAGGCATGTGCTGGGGTACACAGGGCTGGTTCCCTGATCATAGTGGGGACCAGAGCTTCTGGAGGACATGAGCACCGAGATGAGGGAGGGAGGGCGGGGGTGTGCTGGTTACTAAATACTGCAGTCCACAGGATCTCTGGCAACCGCTAAATGGACCCAGGGTCCCTGTGAACACAAGATCACTGACAAAAAAAAAAAAAAAAGGAAAAGAACACTAGGGCCTCCCCTAGCCCTCACGCAGCTCCATGCACAGGCTGAGACCCCTCGACCAAAGGGAGGCTGGGCTCCCTGGGAAGAAGCTGCACAATGCCTCACTGGGCACCCCACTCCCACACTCTCCCGGGCCTCTGACACCCTCGATCCTCCCCTGGCCAGCGGGCACCTGGCGGGGCTCATCAACAGAGGGCACAGGGGAAACACAGGGAAAGGACAGGGTGTCTTCCGGTCCACAGCACTTCCTTTCCTTCCCCCTTGGCCTGTGGCTGGGATGTGGGACCCAGTGGTGCCACCTCCACTAAGTTCCGCAGCACCCAGCAGGCAGCTCCCTGGGCTCTGCATGTCCAGCAGCCCAGCTCTCCTGGAGAGCCCAACTTTTCAGCCAGCTTCCCAGCAAGCCCAGTGCCATACCCCAGGCAGTGGCCACCTGCCCACCAGAGCGTGGGGTACTACTGTCCATGGGCAGCCCAGGGAAGTTCTTACCCTGGAGACTGCAGCCCTCGAAAGCCCTCACATCATTTGCCCTGGCAGTGGGCAGGGTGTAGGAGATGTGGCAGTTCAGAGCACCGTGCATGTTCAGTCTCTGTCCATGTGGTGGTCTGATGGCACCTGAGGTAGGCGACTGATGAAGAGGGGAGGAGCCCTTGGCTACAATTCAGGAGGCTGGGAAGTCAGTGACTGGCATTTGGTAAGGGCACATGTGGTTTCCACTTGTGCCAGGCAGTGGATGGGGAAACAGGCCCAAAAAAGCGAGTCTCTCACTGTGAGACAGCACTCACCCATGTACAAAAGCAGAGCCCAGCCAGACACCTCCCAGGACCGGGACAGGACACCTCTGACCACAGCCAACCTGTCCTGGAGACAGGCGCACAGCCCCATGTCACAGTGGACACAGCATTCCTGCCAGTCTAGGGCTTCAGCTCCCCTCACCCCGAGACATGTCAAGTGGGGTTTGCATATACCCCTACATGGACACAGGCTCCTGGGGCCACAGTCTGAACACTACCTTACAGTACTGTTGATAAATCACACATTTCTAGGAATTTGTCCATTCATCTAAACTTTTCACTTATGATGAAGTCGATTAGGACATCCTCTCAACTTTTAGTACCTGTGACCATGATTTTAAAAATCCAGTGAAGGGCGGGTCTTCTGATCTGATTAGTCCCTCTGGAGAGGCAGACTTTTCAGAAAGCAGCAGCCTTGAACTTTACTGCTGCCCTGCTTTCTAGCTGGAGTCTGGCCTCACCAGGCTGTCATTTCCCAACCCTGCTAATTCCTGGCCTCCCCTTCCCTTCGGCATGTGCTCCCGACCACTGCCATGGGAAGTGAGGCTACTTCTCACACACACCACCCCACCACCTCCTGACAGGCTTTGCCATGACATGGTTGGGCTCAGGGTGGCCATGCATATGTATAATACTGTCCTGTTACCAGGATGACACACATGCTAACCACACATGCTGTCATGACTAAGTCTTTCTCGCACATGTACTTTTCCTGTTATGTTCCTTGGGTTTCTAGCGGTGTGTGGAGACTTCAACATTAACTGCTACCTGATCTCATCACTGCATTCAGAAGCCACAGGGGCTGGCCACTGAAGACTCTGGAGTGCAGGTCCCTGGCTGCGCTCGCCTGAGTGGACTGCCTACTGCCTGTACAATGTGCCTTTCCCACTCAGTGCTCTCGCCTGTTTTGTGGACATCTATCCTCTAGTCACTGCCTATCACAGGGAGTGCAGAGCCTACAAGTCTCTCTGTGTGACTTCCAATTGGAGGTAAAGGTCGCCACTTCTCCTGTCTGATGTAGCACTGGAAAGCTGCAAACATCCTGTTTCCTGCTCACTCCCGCAGGACCCCCAGGGTCCTGATGCTGAGTCCTGAGCCAGCACCAGCTGCACCTATCTGTCTGCAAGCTCAGGCCTCCTTCTCATAACGCCCTCACTGGCTGCCACAGTCGTTTCTGTGCTGTTTTGTGGACCCCTACTCTGAGGCTGCAAGCTGCTCAAAGAACCTCGGCTTCCCTTCCTGCAGAGGGCTTCACCACACCAAGGCTGAGCAGGGCACAGCCAGTAGCCTCCCTGGCTGTGGAGCCACAGCAGCCCCTTGTGTGGGGTGCCTGCTTTTCAAAGGCTGCCCTAGTCCCCGCCTCACCTCTCAACTGCTTTTACAGGGACCTGAACTGCCAGCTCCAGTGCCTGTGGAAACTGACATTCTCATCATTCCTATTTTTTGGTATGATGCCATGTTCTTGGGCATTTCCAAAGCAGGATTCATCTGTCTGCTTGAAGGGTCCCAAATTTTGTTACTACTTTTAGTTATTCTAGTTTTCTGCTTAAAAAAACAAATCTTGGGGACTGAGGATTTAGCTCAGTGGTTCCAGTGTCTACCTGGCAAGTGCAAGGTCCCAAGTTCCACAGTGACAGGCATGGTGGCTCACGCTTATAATCCCAGCACTCGGGAGGCAGAGGCACAAGGATTGCTGAGTTTGAGGCTTACGTGGCCTACATAGAGAGTTCAGGACCCCCTGAACTACAAAGTGAGACCCTGTCTCAAAAAACTAAAAAAAAAAAAAAAAAATCTGTCATTTCAGTAGGATTTCAAAGCAGCCATGTTCACCACATGGCAGCTAGAAGCACAGCCTTTTCCAGGAAATCCAGTGTTCAGCCCTCAACCAGCAGGCTGCTGTCATGCCAGACAGCAGCCCAGCCACACACAGCCTGGCTGTTGCAGCCAGAGCCTTCCCTTCAGGAACACAGAGGGCTTAAGGAATGAAGGAGGCACCTGAGAAGGTGACAGAGAAGACACAGGGAGCCACCTGGGAGGAACAGATGTCTTTATTCCATTCATTAGTCACACATAAACGAGGCCATGAGTCTCACAGAACACTGTTAGTACCACAAGCCGGAAACCGGATTGGGGCACAGCTTACAGCAAGAGGAACCAGGGCCACTCAGTGGATAGGGCTATTGGGCAGTGCAGGTGCTCATGCTGTCCACTGGACATGGAATCAGTCCCGTCTTGCAGCACACACACCAAGGCCTCAGGGGCAACTTTTCTCCCACTTTGAACATGGACCACAAATGGAAGGCATTTCGGAGAGAGGGCATACAGCATTTATTTCAGTTCTAACAGCATCCAGACTGTCCGGCTTTCACTTTGGAAAGCTCTGGACCAGGCATGAGGGCAAGGACAGGCAAACATGCTCCTCATCCAAGCAGAGGGACGGAGGCTAGCAGCAAGCATCTTCTGCAACAGGTCCCCAGGGCACCCCAACATTCAACAGACCTGTGGGAGCTGGGCAGCCACAAAGGGCAGGCTGGACACCACCAGCAAACTGACACTGTACACATAAGAGAGCTGCGCTCCAAGTGCCAGTTTCTCAAACAGTTTCTGTGCACTAGCACGTCACATGGCACTGTCTGAGAGAGCTCCACATCAAAGCAACCGGAAAAGAACAAAACTCTGCACACATACACTGCGGGACAGAGTTAAGGCAGCAGAAGCCCCTCCTCCCCCCTCTCCTCAACCCATAGCATGGAATCTGCAGTAGACATTCCACACGCCGTGGGCACCCCTATCCCATCTGTCCTGGAATAGGGCCGAGATCCCCCTGACCACTTCATATGTATGTCAACTACAGACTACCCATGAGGAAGTAAGCAGTGGGGTCTGGGGTCAGCAGAGGTGCTTCCAGGGGTGCAGTATTGCAGGTGGACTGCCCCAGCCCCAGGAAGCCAGGGCTGGTGGCCGAGTGGCAAAGGGCACATAGGCAGCAGAGGCAGTGGCAGCAGGTGCCCGTGAGCCATGGCAGGCTCTTAAGGCAGACCTCGCCAGTGGCCTCCCAGGGTCTGCACATGACCTCAGAGTTGTTCCTGAGCCACCAGCAGTGGAAACGATGTTGTGTGCAGCAGTGTGCAGGAGACTGAGAACCAGGCTCTTCCTCAGTGTGGAAACAGACACCATGCCACCCCACATGCCCCACTGCAACAGTCCTACCAGGTGACAGTAGCTGACACCCCCAACCAACCACACTGCATCACACCAAAAGCGGCCACTTCCATCCTCCACATGGAGTGTAAGACCGATACCTAAGACCACAGCACCACATCTGGGGCCCACCACATCCGGGGCCAGGATTCTGAGTGATCCCCCATAACCAGGCATTGAGCCAGACAGGCCAGGTGCTGGCAGCACATACCTCTCCACACTGCCTGTCCACAGTGACAGGGCCCATACCACACAGTGCACTGCTCCCACACAGGCAGACACTGGCAGGAATGGGCGCTCAGAAAATGAAGAAGAAAATGGCAAAATTCTTGGTCAAGAAGCAGGCAACTATATGCAGCTGGCAAGTTGGGAAGGACCATTATGGGTGCCTGCAGTGGCTCTGTGTGGGTGAGAGGCCAACAACCAGGGAGGGACGACACCCGGGCTCTGACACAGCAGACAACCAAGCCACCTTGACTATGCTGTCAGCTGAGTGAACCTGGTTTCATGAAGTATTTGCCAAACTGGCCTTTATCTTCTCACCTGCCCATGCCTCAAGGTACCACAATGACTCCAGTCCCCCATGGGCACACGACCACGGCCAGCTGTCCTGGTCACAAGCCCTCACAACACTGTCACTGCCTTGGGTGCGGCGCTACCTAGAGACAGACAGCACCATAAGCATGGCAGGCACACACACTGGGCCCTACTCAGACCAGCCCCTGGGCCCTCAGGTGGTCTGCCCACACCCACACAGTCTCTAGCAGCCGGGCATGGCAGAATGCCTCTCAGCTGTCCTCCTTCCAGCCCATTTGCTGGACATTGCACTTTCTTCACAAACTTTTTATTTGAAGAAAAATTCACCTAAGAAGGGAAAGAAGGCCCTCAAGCCAAGTTCTACTCGCATGTTTATTAATCCCCAAAATAAATCTGAGCTGCTTATCAAAAAAAAAAGGGAAAGAAAACTTTAAACAACAGCACTAAAGCCTGATAACAGAAATTGTCAATACTATCCTCCATTGGGGATGTTTGGCTCCTTTGTCAAAGATAAGGTGGCTTAACCTTATCTTTGACAAAGGAGCCAAACATCCCCAATGGAAGAAAGACAGCCTCTTTAACAAATGTTGCTGGAAAAACTGGGCTTTAGCCTGCCAAAAGCTAAAGCTAGACCTATCTCTTTCACCATGCACAAAACTAAACTCACAGTGGATACGAGACTTAAATATTAAAACAGAAACAATAAGCCTGCTGGAAAACAGGCTAGGTAAAACTCTTGGAGACATTGGCTTAGGCAGAGACTTTATGAATAAAACCTCTATAGCACAAGAACTAGCAGAAAGAATCAACAAATGGGATCTCATTCTACTGAAAAGCTTTTGCACAGCCAAAGAAGTCACTGGCCCTGTAAAAGACAACCAAGAACATGGGAAAAATCTTTACTAGCTGT
>PVIC010004137.1:0-29588 GCA_004025085.1 Thryonomys swinderianus
AACTCAGGACCTTGTGCTTGCGAGACAGGCGCCAGAATCACTGAGCTAACCCTCCGGCCCAATAGTTACATTTTGTGAAATAAAGTAACTATAATAATCATTATTCTTTGAAAAACTAGAATCCAGATTACTTTGTGAAGAGTTGTAATAGAATTTTAAAAATCTCTAAACACACTAAAAGGATGTTTCCTTTTTGCCTTATTATGAGGAACACCTGGAAGTCTTGTGTGTGTTTGTGTTTGTACTGCCATGAAATATTTATATATTGGATTATGTCATGTGAACTAGATGTATTTTACAGAAAATAAGATGATTGTGTGGCTGCCATAAAATCCTAACCACAGATGTCACAGTGCCGGGAGTAATGGGAGCCAGGCATTCAACTCCAGCAAGAATTTCCATTTCTCCATTTTCCCACCTGCCTGCTCCTCAGTAATTCTTTTTATAAGATGAGTTGTAGAAAGTATCAAATATCAAGAGGTACGTACGGAAGAAAGTTTAAGATTTGAACCATTCCTAACTCAAAAAATATCATTTTTTACTTTGGAAAGCAATCTCTTCCAAACTAGTTCAAAACCATCTCACTTTCCATACTCGCCTGGTTTCAGAATCACTGGATTCATATCCTCTGAGTAGCCTATAAAACAACTAACTGCCCTCTTACTTTCTCCTTCAAATAAATTGCAAATTAACATTATATGGATTTGCTCAGATGGGAATTGAAATGCTAATATTTCCAAAATGAACGAATTTAGAGCTTATCATAAATATATGCTATCTGTACTTCTCATTTCAAGTGCTATTATACATGTTGACAGAGAGCTTTCACACTGCATTCGTTCCTAGAGTCAATGCCTAATTTGAAACATGCATCCCATTAAAAAGATGATTGTATATGGAAAGGAAATAATTTCCTTAGCTCCTCTATGTGTATCAAAAGAGAAATCTGGACCCATTACATAGTTTATGCTTAAGATTTTAATTAAAATACACTGAAAATCTCAAGGGCCTTGGCCCAAGGTAGAGGATATGAATTGAACATATTGAAAAAACATCAGGTGCCCAAATACCAGTTTTAAGTATCTTTTCTTACCGAAATGTATAATAAACAATCCACATGAATGTAAAATCCAGCAACTTCCTGAGTAATGGCCACAGCTGCTTTGCAGTCCCACTTAAATCCTCTATCTCTCAATGTGGTGAATGATTCAGTTGTAAAGCTGGAAGGAAATTGAGTCCAAGTCTTTCATGTCACAGGAGACACTGAGGCACACAGGGTTTCTCCTGAATAATCCATGCTAATCCTTCCACTTTTATACTAGGGGTCACTCATTTGGGAGGCCAGGACTTCTTACTGCCATAAAAATCAAGGTCCCTCAGTACATAATCACAAATTCCTCTAAAGTTTTCCTTCATAGGACTTAGATAACTTTGTGCAATTGAAAGTCTTAACGTTTTGGTTTAGAATTTGCTCCCACAAATAAAAGCTCACTTACTCTATAATCTGGCTCTGTAGATGACCCAGGTACACATATTTTGCCCAATTAATATTTAGTAAGTCAATGTTTCAGACACATGCAATGATACAAACACAAGGGTTGTCTCATGTACAAAAGGGAGGGTTAAACAAAATTGTCTTTAAAATTCATATCAACCCCAAAGGAACTTATGAGTGATGGCTGCTGTTTTATCCTCTTCCAGGGAAGTCAGACAATACATTTCTTCTTAACATGCATTTGTCACTCATAATCTGTGCGATTCAGCCACGGTCCATCTACATAGAGGACAATGGGTTGACTACACTGACTTGAGTATTGAAACCTTTCCCTTCTCTGCAGTCCCTACTGAGACTTCACACTCCAAAGTATTCTGGTGAATTATAAGGCAGATATACAAGACACTCATGAGAAGGGAGTCATGAAATCTTGCCTGAGAGTCCTGAAGGAACAAATGCAGTTGACATTTTGATAATAATATGTAGGCTCCCAGGAAGAACCATTCTGAAGCAAGCTTCTGACTGGAGATTGTAACTGAAACAAACACCACTTTTTATGTTTGACCTCCAGAGAAACTTGATTTATTAGGAACATAGGAAAGCAGAATAATTTAATTCCTGGTGTTAGCAAAGACTGCAGGAGAATTGTGGGAGAAAAAAAAAGCAGGTCATTTTCATCTATTTTGCCTTCTTTTGCCAAAGGCACGCCTACAGGCTTTCCATGCATTATAAAAAAAAACTGTTTATTGAATTTTAGGTCATAATTCTTCTGCCTGACAGGCTCTACTGTGTGGATCGCTCATGAAGAATGAGCACTTTTTGAAATAAGATTAGTAAGGGTGAGAAAACTGGACTGACTTCTTGGTACAGAGAAAATAGCAAGAAAGATAAAGATCAAAATATTTGACTGCTGCTTTACGTTGTGAACAATCCAGATAAGAAGAATTTCTCTGTTATAAGTTTTTAAATTAAAAATTGGCCATTTTATCAATAATTAGGGAATATGTGTTACTAAGGGGTAGCTATTGAATTTCCCAAGGAATCCAAGAGGATTTCTCCTCCTCTTTTCTATTGCTGGACATACAATCTGATCCCAGTGATTTAACTGAGGAAAGGCTTAATATGCTTCACAGTTTCAAGGGATTCAGTTCATGGTTTGCTTCAAGACATGGAATCATGACAGAAGACGAGGAGGAGAAAAGCTGCTTAGTTCATGGTGAAAACTAGAGCAGAGGGCAGTGCAAGGAAGGAAAGAGCCCAGGAAGTGACACAGTATTCGAGGTCACACCTCCAGACCCACTCAGACACTTCAAGAAGGATGCTTTTCTAATTCCCTAAGAGGCTTAGAAGCCAAACAATTGGAGACACTTAAATTTAACTACCACAACAAGTAAGACAACTATGCAGAGATCACAGCACTAATCATGGACTCCAGAGACTCTAAATTAACTCACAACATTATGCAAAGACCCAGACTCTTGGATCAAAGCGAAAACACAAGATGCAAATCAAACTCCACCTCATATGAGCTAATGTTCCATGTGGTCAAACTTAGCACCCTGAACTATGACTGCCATTTTGTGGAATCTATTTAACAGTTGTTTGGGGCCAGTTTTATGATTATGTTTAAAGTAATTTACCCATGCTTGCATTTCTTAAAGTATTCATGTTTTGAAAGCATTTTTTGAGAGCCATTCAAGTTCTAGGGACTGCTCTAGAACTATGGCTATCATGAGGAAAAATAGTAAGAAAATAATTCTTTGCACACTCCTCTGCTCTGCTGAGCACTTTCTAGATCCAGGAAAGGACTACCTTTGTGGGGATAATTTTAATCCAGATCATTATTTCTATTGGTCCCAGTTATTTGATGGAACACTAATCTGGATATTATTGTGAAGGCACTTTGTAGGCAGCATTTAATATTTGTAAGCATATGATTTAACCTTATTTAACTTGTAACAGGAAAGGAGATCTTGATACTCTTGACAATGTAGATGAAAAAGGAAAACATTGAAAAATGGAAAATAAGAAAACATCCTGCATCACTTCTCTATGAGCAAAATATATTTTAAAGGCTAAGTACACAAAATATAGATGCAGATGTTGTAAGGGTTAAAGCTAATCAGGGCAACCCTGCTGAAGAAAAAGAATATAAAAACTGTACAGAATCAGGTACTGACATTGGAGAAATCCTACACAATGAAACATATGAATTCGATCTTTATCAGGTCATGGTAAGTCTATTTCTTTTCATAATAACCGCAAGTTGCATGTCATTGTTTTTATTTTTCCTAATTTACTTGTGAAGGGAACAAGATTTAGAAGAGTGGTTGGGTCCTAAGTCTTCGAGCTCAGGATGGAGCAACATAAACTTCTGATAAAAATTTTACATCAGTGTTGATGCCTTCAGCTCCCTGTGGAATATATGGATATTCTAAGTAACATTTCCAAGAGGAAGCTTCTATTTTTGGTTGAAATGAAGAGATACTAAGAGTTACGTGCTCTTTAATATAATATACTTCATCATTTCCAGGTCCAGAGGATGCTATCATCTCCTTTGGCAGAAACACAGAATGTAGACAAAGGATATGCCAAGTTAACAAAGGCCAGAACCAGCTGGACATGGGCACAAAATAGTAGTGTATGTTTTTGTTTTTGTTTTGTTTTGTTTTGGTTTTTGTTCTTTAAAGAAGTGACTGAGTAGAAGCAGGTTAACTTAATTCCCTACTGAATGTTCAGTATTATATTCAAGATATTTGGCTTTTCGATAAAGATCACTGCACCTGCAGTAAGTTTTAAACACATCCTGATACTTTATCATACTTATTTCAGAATTTTGAAATCTTACAAATAGAATGAAGACAAACACTTGCACTATGTCCCCTTCTCAGTCACATTTTCTTGACCTCAATAACTATTTTCTGAGTTAATGAAGAAATAAACTAATGCACGGTTTAACATATATGCAGTAAAGTACAATCATACCTCCCCCTTTCTTCCAAGAAAAGTTGAAAGTGCTTCTGTCCTAGACTTTATCAAGACTACAAGCCAAGTATTTGGCATATATCTGTAGTCCTAGAACTCAGGAGGCTGAGGAAGAATGACCACCATGAATTGGAGGCCCAGCTACACTACAGAGTGAGTTCAGTGCCAGCTTGAGCTGCAGAAGAAGGCCCTGCCCCAAAACAGACGGACAGGCACAATACCACATTCAGTGGAAAAGCCTAGGTACTTGATTCATTTACAAGATTGAAGAGCATCACAGGACAAGACAATCAATTACTGTGGAACATCAGAAAGACTTGAATCAACTCAGACTCAGCCCATTATTTAATCTCTGACTAATTCGCAGGCTCTGGATGTGTTCATCTTTAAAAAATGTTATCCAGAATCTCCCCACATCCATTTTTAGAACCACAGAATATTTTCCCTTTAATTTTCACAAAGATCTATAGCTGAAGTGAGGATGAACACCACCAAAGGTTATGAAAAAGCGGTACCCATATGTGAAAGTCACTTTTTAGCATTACAGGTGCAATATTTTATACTCTGTTGGAAAGAGGAAGATTATATAGACATGGGAAACAGAATCACATCAAAGTGATGTGACCTACAACTTCTGAAGAATTCCTGGCTTTGAGTTCAGGTCTGGCTTCCGTGTTCAAGTGAGAATGGTTTGCAAACTATGGATAAACTCTAGGGAGACAGAGTAATGAGCTGCTCTCAGACTCACCCAGGTTGAATTCTTCCATTCTCAGACCGGAAGTAGGAGTCGGGTCTGTTAAAACTGTTAATATAATTAAATATTCAGAATAGTCAAACACTCACAGTAGATAAGCCTGGTTTGGTATTCTGACATCTCATTTCCCTAAGTATCTGATGACTAAACAAGTAACACCTTTTCTATATCTGAATTTCTTCATCTGCGATATAGAAATAATAATAGTAACTCCTTCACTGTTAACATTTAATTAAAGCTTTGTGTGTGATGTGTAATGCCATCAGTGGGAGGTAATTTTAACTACCATCATTAAGAGCCATGAGCTGGGTTGTCTCTGTCCCTGTCTCCCCTCCTAGAAGTTCTGCCTCTCACCAAAGTTTTTCCAAGGGCCCCCATGTGAGTACATTGTAACCTCACCCTCTGAGCACAGCTGGCAGTGGTCATCTGGCTAGCACTTGCCTGAAACTTTTGGATCTAGAATTGAACAAACAAACTCTCTTTGAATAACTACTGGACAAAGATCTAAAACTTGGAAGTCATATTCTTGGAGGCCAAGATCATTGACTGTAAATAAAAAACTAACATCCAACAAGAGAAAAGAATAACAATATGTTCAACAACCTTTCAATATGTTGTCCATTGCCCTTTATGCTTGTTAATGTTGGTTTTCTATTAAGTGGTAACTGTGCCTGCACTTTAAATGCAGTGTCTCCCTTACTTTTCAGTATATTAAGTAAATGTTATTATCAAAATTTTTTCAGATCAGAAAATTTAGGATTCAGAAAAGAGAATTGATCTCTCCATCAGGATGAGGTTTTGTTTTTGTTTTTTTTTTTTTCTTCTTCTTTTTGGAGACAGGGTCTCACTTTGTAGTTCAGGCTGGCCCTGAGCTCACTATGGTGCCCAGGCAAGCCTCAAACTCAGCAATCCTCCTGTCTCTGCCTCCCGAGTGCTGGGATGACAGGCGTGAGCCACCACGTCCGGCACTGTGGTATGCGGTGTTGATTGCTGGTGGGCGTGAGTCTCCACGCCCAGCATTATATGTGGTTACCGGGGATCGAACTCAGGTCCTTGCGCTTGCGAGGCAGGTGCCGGAACCACTGAGCTAACACTCCAGCCCTCCATCAGGATGAGTTTTGATCCACTTGCATGTACATGCTTCATTGTGTCCACCAGATTCTCGCCTTGTCTTTCTCTTCATGGCTTCCATTCTCCTGCCTGTCTTTGGTGAGGCTGTCAGGTCAGCCTCTCACCCTGCACTCAGGACCCTTTCTTTGACTTCACACATCAGATAAGTGTTTCTGTCTTATGCCTCAAAGTCTTTATGTTTCTTCTTATCAACACAGTTTTTGCTTTGTGCCTCTCTTCTGTTTTGTATGTTCCGCTCATCTATAAACTATATCAAGACAGAAAAGATCTTGTTTTCCATCTTCGTGTCATACAAGGTGCCAGAGGAAGCCTGCTGTATGTGTTCTTTGAATTAAATGAGTGAAGGGTATATTTGGTGGCAAGCAAAGAGGACCTCTTCATGACCCCACAGTCACAAAATTGAGGGAGCTGCTAATATATATGGTAGCAGTTTAACCCAGAGAACAAGAACTTCATTCCTGAACTTGATAATCTCCTCCTACAAAATAAGATAATACCCTGCCGACTATTCCTGTCGTCCTCACCCAATTGCCAGCAGCTTCTGCTTCTGCTCTAATTGGAAAAGAAGGGTGAAAAAACCAACAAATAAACAAAGGAAAATTTAGATACTCTGAGCCATTTCAAAGCAGTTCAACACATGGGAAAATGTGTCTTGGCCTAATAATATTCATAAACATTCTGGCTTCCAATTTATTTATTCTGTCCTTGAAAGCTCCAGGGAGAGAAGCTGTTTTATTTTCATTAGTTTTATTCCAGACATTGAAAATTAATGTAGTTTCTATTTTTTTTTCCTGCCACCTCTGGGAATATACACAAAAATAGTCTATGTACAAGAAAATCCGCACAGGATGTGCTAAAAAGTATGGTCCTTGTTTAAATGAAGATAATTTATCCCTGAAAGAGACATATTGCATTAGGCCCCCTGAAACACCCTCCTTCTGCTGTGAGCATACTTCACCCCTCATTCTTGTCATTTCTGAAGCAGGTCTAGAAGTTCTCTTTTTCGTCTTTGGTTGAGTTTTCACCTGGACGTCCTGAAACAATTCAAGACGTGTATCATTCGTGGTCATTTTGACTTTGGGAAAGAGCCAGGAGTCCCAGGACTTTATACCTAGTGAATAAGAAGATTCAGGACACAGGGCTGGGTTTCTGTGACATTAGCTGAATTGTCAGAAGTGATACATGACGTGGAGCACTGTGCATAGTGAATGAAACCATTTGTATTTCTCAGGCTGCTGCCCATACACATTCTTGAAATGCTGCAGTAAGCCATTGTAATGTTCCAAATTCATTGAAGGTTCCTGGGTACAAACTCAGCTCCCATAATTCCATACAGGTCAAAAAACACAACCAATCTCTTCTTGGTGTTGGATCTTAATTGCTGTACTTTTGGGGGCCTTCTCTCTCTTTCTGAGATAAAAGCTCAATCTGTAATTCAGGATGTCCTTGAAATCACCACATAGTCCAGGCTGGTCTTGAACTCATGTTGTAGCCCAACTTGGTCTCAAACTTTTGGTGATGCTCCTGCCTCCGCTTGCTGAGTTCTGGGATTACAGGTATGTACCACCACACCAGTTAGCATATATTGTTTGAAGTGGGGTGCATATATATTTACAAGTGTTACAGCCTCATGTGTACCATTTTATTACACATTTACAGCCCACACATTTACCATTAAATAGTCACCCTTTGTCCCTTGTTAGTGTTTTCCTCAAATCTGCTTTACCTGGAGCACAGTGGCCCTGCTCTCTTTTAGTTATTTGCCCTGTATTATTGTTAAGTTTCATTCTATCAACTTGACTGGCTCCGGAGCCACCTAGGGAATTAGTATTTTTGCACATTTTACATATGTCTTGGAGGGCACAGGGGCGTGGATTTTCTCTGACCCTTTCCCCTCAGTACTGCTCTCTTCCTTTGCTTCTCTCACTGTGAACTGAACGTCTTTTCCCACCATGTTCTTCTGCTCTGATGTTTCTGCCTTGAACCCAGTTGATCAGGGACTGAACCCCTTGAATCTACCAGCCAAATTAAGCCTTTTCTTTAAGATGTGCATGTCAGTATTGTATCTCAGTGACGCAAAACCTGGTAATACACATGGAATATAATGCTCCATTCTCTAACTTCCAGTTCATGTTTGTCCTTAAAGATGAAATGGATGTAGCATATAGTTAAGTCTTTTTAATACATTCCTCCATCTATGTCTTTTGATTGGAAAATGTAATCTATTTATATCCAAAAATAATTGTTAATGAGGACTCAGTGCTGCTAGTTTGCGTCCTGCTAGTGGTTTGTAGACCCTTTGTACCTTTCTTCATCCTTGTTATCTTTCTTTGTGGATCAGATAATTTTAATAGTGTATCTGAGTCTTTATTTTTGTATCTTTTGCATATCTATTACAGAGTTTTTGACTTTGTGACCTGTATAAAACACTTTATGATTACATCAATTTATTTCACACACAAAAATGAACTTTACTCCAGATCCTCACTTTTATGGTTGTGATGTCACAATTACACCTTTTTAATACTATATACCACTTAAGAAAGCAATGTAACTGCTATTATTTTGAAGTTTTACTTTTTAACTAATAGAGAATATGAATAATTTACATACCACCATGACACCATTATAATACTCTGACTATGACTGCATAATTATTTACCAGTAAGTTTCAGATTTTAGGAAGATAAAATTTTAACGACCATGGTTTGCACCTAATGAAATTTTCTCCCCCCAGATTTCTCAAGTAACAAAACAGCCATTCGAATCAATGTTAAAAATGAGCTACCAGGCATCAGACAATTTGTATGTGGGTGTTAAGTGGGTGAGCTTCACTTCTCAGCTTGATAGGGAAGAAAGCATTGCTTTTTCTATGGAGATCACACTGAAACTGGTTTTGAGTTATGAGGACTTCTGGTTAAAGCTGCCTATTTTAGACAGTGAACAGTTCTGAAGCTGCAAGTATGTCAAATAAAATCCTGAAAGATCAAATCCTCATGCGGACTGGGACCAGAAGGCTTCAAACAGCTGCTAAGCAGTGGGGGCCTACTCTGTGGCCAATAGCTACCCCATTCGTTGGTTGAAAGCATTGTGTCCTTAGCAAATGGAATAAAGGCATAAGAGCCTTTCAGCCCTACAGAGGACACAGCAAACAAAACGGTATGTGGGGTAAGTGCTTTAGAGTAGTGCAGCTTAGCTTGGGAGCACTGTGAGACACTGCGTTTCTCCCTGTGGGGTGTGCTGGGGGATGGGGAAGCATAAAGCACAGAGAGTTAACACAATTAAACCAAGGCTCTTAGGATGTGGAAATCTAGCTGGCAGGACTGAACATATTCCTCAAATCACTATCAACCATATTTTCCATGGAAAGAAATTTTTGCACAGGGGGAAATTTTCTCAAGCTTGTAAGAAGTATCATACTTAAAACTTCCCTCCACCATGTCCACTGCCCATGAGTTGCTATTTTTAACTGAAAATTGCTATTGCTAAATTTTGATGGGTTAGAATAATGTGCTCAACTGTAGCTCTTCATTTACTCATTCTAATTCGGCAATGGTTAGTTGTTTTATAAGTATAATTTGTCGTGGAAGTACTAGCTCAAAGATAAACTGATATTTGTATTTATTGTCATGACGATGAAGAGTTACTTGCAAATAAGTTGCAGGCCTGCTGCAATCAGAGTGCAAGTGAAAATCAATAATTCATCTTCATACCTTTCCTTGTACTTTCCTGGGAATTGGAAACAAAATTAACAGTGAACTTGTCAGCTAAAAAGAATGACTCTACTATGTTTTCTCTCGAGGACGGTGGCACCATTTCAGTTCCAATGACATAGGCTCCATTTTTCACACTCTGCTCTGGGAACTTATGAGTCAGTTATTTCCTGTGATTTAGCTCAGTCTATATTCTGGGCAACCATTATTTTAGAATGAAAAGGTGGTTTCTGTTTGCAAAAATGAAGTCATTCTTTGGCTATGTTGGCACCAAAATTCAATATAATCTAGGTCTGTATGTGGGTTATAGTAGAGGAGGGGCAACCAGATTTCAGATGGTACAATCAGGAAATGTTTTTCTCTTCATTTTCTGCCAAGAGTGAAAACCCATTAATGATAAGTTTAAAAAATGCGCATCTATGGACAAGAAATAAAGCAGATCTATCCCTGAAATGGCTAAAATACTATGTGACGCTTCCTCTGTCTTTCAGCCTTTCTCTTACTGTCTGTCTCTGTCCCTCTGTACCTGATTTTTCTCTCTCTCTCTTTCCTTTTTCATCATTGTACCAAAATAAAATGGGCCCCTTATCCAAACTATGGTTCCGATTTTGACATGGAGAATCTCAGACAAGCCAAGAAGCTATGAAATTATCACACGATTTTTACTTCTAAAGTAAGACACTGTTTGGAAAGAACACAGCAGGCTCTCATGCAGAGAAGGAGAATTGGTTTTGGAGTTTACCATACTGAAAAGGGCTGAGTGAGGACTTTTAGGAAGGGACTTGCACAGTGTGAACTTTCCAGGAGTGTCAGAGGTGAGGTCACCTGGGCTTCCCTACAGCTACCGACACGTGAGGCAGAAGAAAACCGGATGAGAGGTGGGTAAGGAAAGCTCCTGGCAGTTACTCTCCCCAAACCAGCCCACGCTCTCTGTGCTCCTCGTCTTTGGGGCCCAAACACTTGAAGAATTCAGATCTTCTGTTCACATATTTTCCATAACTGTTTTTGAGGAACTACTACTTCTGTAAAATCAGTCGCTTTTAGTTTAATGATGTATTGGCTGTTAGTAAGATAAAAATAAGCCTCAACTTTTGATGGATTTACACTCTTCATCACAAAAAAAATGACTAAATATCTATCTGTAAATTCAGGAGTGAAAGAAAAGGAACAAGCAAAGAGGCACAGACCGAGGCAAAAACGGAGAATGAATCCTATATTTGGATTCCTCACAGACAAGATGTTTGAGGAAGTAACATCTTGTTATTCATCTATGGCCACTCGGGTGCTCTTTCTCCCTCGGTGCTATAGTTGGAGTAAGTTATATTGAAGAGAGCTTTCGGAAGAAGAGTGCTGTGACCTCATTAATATAGGAAATCCCTTGGGCCGGAGATTTAGCTCAGTGGTTCCAGTGCCTGCCTCGCAAGCACAAGGTCCTGAGTTCGATCCCAGTAACCACATACAATGCTGGGTGTGGAGACTCACGCCCACCAGCCATCAATACCACATACCACAGTGCTGGGCGTGGTGGCTCACGCCTGTCATCCCAGCACTCGGAGGCAGAGGCAGGAGGATTGCTGAGTTTCAGGCTTGCCTGGGCTACATAATGAGCTGAGGGCCAGCTGTACTACAAAGCGAGAACCTGTCTCAAAAAAAAAAGGTATATATATATATATATATATATATATATATATATATATATATATGTATATATGTATATATACACATACATACATAGTCCCTTTCCAGAACTGCAGCACCGTATTTGAGGATGATTACATAAATATTGATCATGGAGCACAAATTAGGTCAACCAAGAACAAGGTATTTCTGTACACATCACAGTCTACTGTACACATTTAGCACACAAATAACTTACTTGTTCACAGCCTGAATGAGACTCAGAATGTGAGGTGCATTAGTAGAGACAGAGATATTTCTTTCCTTGAATGCTCACTGAGTATCAACTATGCATTAGTTATTACCCTAAGTGATAGGGACTAATTAGTGAACTGAATAGAAGTATCCTGCCCAGAGAGGATATACTTAGGGAAGGGACACAGGTAATAAGCAAATAAATAATTTAACATAATGTGTTATACCAATAAGACATTTTCACACACACATACCAGTTTGGGGGCTTTTATTCTCATTCAGATTTTACTGACTGATAAAACCTGGAATGCTCTCGAACCAACTCACTCTAAGATGCTCCTCTAAATTCTTGGATTGACTTTACTGGCCTAGCAATAATCTTCAAATCCAAGAAACGTGTCTTATATCACTGTACTCCCCAAAAAACAGCACTACTCTACTGGTGAGACCTTTACCTATTTGACACTCCAGAGTCTATTTTGCACTCTCTTTGGTGAAAGACTCTTAAAAGAATTGTCATAGGTGAAAGACTTATGCTTATTTGAAGATGGGCCCTTCATAAACCTGTTCACATTCCCTTGGGGTTTGGGAGTAAAGGTCCACTACTGTTTGGCTTCTTTTTTTTTTTTTAGATTATTTTTATCTTTATTAGTGCATTGTATATACACATCATGATTACAGTCAATATTGGGGGTTTGGACCAGTATATAACATAATTTAATTCTCATTTTTCCCATTGCCCTACATACCCGACAACCCCCACCCTCTAAGTACATCAGCTTTGTGTCCCTTTTTTTATTACCATCACATTTGTTTTTTACCCCTCCTTACTCACCCCTCCATTGCATTTCCTTTTGAATATTTTCTATTTTACAGTATCCATCATACATTCCAGGGCTCATTGACATCTTCAGTTTCTCATACCAGAGAGCAGACACAGTATTTACACATCTGTGACCTATTTCTTTGTCTGGCTTCTTAAGGTGGTCCTCAACATAGTCACCAAGCTGGATTGGGTCTGTGCTGCCCTAATTCTTTACACATTCCTTTACATTTAATTATCACAACTCCTACAGGGTAATATTACTCAATCAGTTTTGTGAATGAAATGTGTAAAGGATCAGAAGGATTCCTTGTTCATTTTACACGGCCTTTAAGTGGCTCATTTGGTCAAGGAACGAAGGTTACTTAACACAAGAGAGTGTACACTGAAGTTCTAGCTTGTTGTACAGCCCTTCGAAGCGCCTCAATGCTTGTTTAATACATCAGTTCAAATACCAGTTACCTATTCTTCCTAATGAGAAATCAATGGAAAGTCTTGGCCGAAATAAAATTGTTTCAGTGAGGCTTGGATTTATCTGTTTCATCCCAGCATCCTTCCAAGAAGAGACAAAACGCTTTGCAATTCACTGTGAAATATTTCTTGCTTGTGCTTTTACCAGCAAAATTATTCACATAAAATGGGATTGGAAAGTGGCTGAACTTTAAACTGTCTGTCTTAATCAAACCATCATTTAAGTATACAGTCTCCTGTATTTAAAGAGCACATATCTTTGTGGTCCTTAAGCTTACCAAAAGGTCATACTAAGATACATTATGAATGGAAGGAAAGAAAAATGGCACAAGAAAAGGATGGAGATTCACAGCAAGGACATAATACACCTGCTATTCAGAACATTCAGATCAGTGCGGTAGTCAGCTCTCATGCACGTAAGGAGGAAGGTCGCCTTGTTTCTACAAACGCCCCATTTCAGGAGTGAAAGGGCAGGTCCAGCGTGCGATCTCTCCAAGGGAGGTCCTCGGTAAAGACCGTGTCTAAAAGCTGGGCCTACCCAAGGCCTCCCGAGGAGTGAAGTCTTGTCTGAAAGGAATGACATCATGGTAAGATAAAAATAAATGTCACAAAGGCCAGGACACTGTCTTCTTGGTTTCCCAAGGAGACTTTATGGTACATATTGCTGCCTTTTTAATTATCTGTGCTTGTTTCTTGCCCCAACCTGCTCACGAATGACATTTCTCTGAGACACTGTGACCGCAGCTGTATCAGACCCTGTGCCTGCCCAGAGCACTGCTTGTGTGATAAAATAAATGCCACACCATAAATTCACGACAAAGCCTACGTAGCCCGGCTTTCTCCATCTATCAGTACATAACAAGAACCTTCACTCATCTATGACTGGAAAATTAGTAAATTTACCTGTGGGTTACATGATTTTTTAAAATTTATTTGTTTTGGAAAAGGAAGGCATTTAAATACAAGTATACATGATAAACTATAAATGATACATAGTGGTGATTTGATTTCACCTTTTCTTCATTCGCTGCTAACTCTGGTCTCACAAATGTTTTGGGTTTTTTTTTTCTCTTCACTAATTACTCATGATCTTTCTACATATATGACATAATTCTAGTTAACACCTATTTTTTCCTTTTAATTTTTTAAGAGAAATTTCAACTGTAAAAGTAGTCATCCAGGTAATCACTGCATTTTCCAGAGTCCTTTGAAGATTTGCAAGAAATCATCGAATTGGGCCCCACGGAGAATGAGAGGAGCAAAGTGGTTGGTTTCTGGTTCTTACACCAGGAGGGCGCAGCCACACGGGGACACTCAGACCAAGTCAACTCGCCCCGGGAGGAAGAGCAGTCAAGCTAATGAGATGTACTCCAAGTCAGCTGCCAAGCTTGAGTGTCTTAGGATGAGAAGGGGTGAACTTAGATGCGGTGAAGCCATTCGGTGATTGTACTTTGAGGTTCTATTCTTAACTCAAGCAAGGATGTGCTCAAAGTACCGCGGTAGAGTTGTGTTTGCACCACTCGTCATTGGATTGGGCTCTCCAGGAATTAAAGACTTTCTCCAGTAATTAATGTCGCAATTTGTAAAAAAGTGTGTGTTTTGCAGTTGTTAGCGACCACACTGGAGCAGAGTTTTGTTTATTCCTGTCCACAGGCTGCAATCTGTTTCATATAAAGGGAAGTCTTTGTTATGTAGCGTTCTAAGAGAGCCGCTTGAAGGTAAGGAAGTTTCCTGAATGATCAAAGGAAGGCTCTTGGGAGAGTTTTTCCACACTTCTCTCTGGAATTCAGCCACAAACTCATGCTCTGTTTTAAAGAGCAGCAACAACAAAAAATCAAAGTAATGAAGGGGAGTACCAAGCAATACAAAAATCTGCTGACATCCTGCTGGTCCAACTCTTCTGAAAATAAGCTTATGTTTACAGTGTATCATATCCATTTATCCTTTAAATGATTTTAAACCTAGGGGAAAATTTTATAATATAATAATAATAACTAATATCTAGGGTTAGTTACTCATAGTATTTTGGTTCATATGAAATTTAAAAATGAATGTTAGAATACATAATGTCCATATTCAAAAGAATCTCAGTTCTGAGCTGGTCCTGGTGCTACACACTGTGAGTCTGAGGCAGGAGGACTCTGAGTTCTGGCTCAGCCTGGGCAGCAGAACCATTCAGCGCCCTGACTCTAAATTAATACATCACTGGGGCTTGGGGTGTGGCTCCGTAGGAAAGATTTTGACTCCTGCTCCAGTCCCCTCCCCCTTTCTCTCTCTCCCTCTCCCTCCCTCTCTCTCTCTCTCTCTCTCTCTCTCTCTCTCTCTCTCTCTCTCTCTCTCTCTCTCTCCCCCTTCAGCTTTGTATTCCCTGTAACATAACTCAGGAAAAGGCAATTGCTGTAACAAACATCTTCAACTCAAATGTGTAGCACAGCAAAGGCTTAACTCTCCTTAAACCAGAAGTAAACACGCATGTGAGATATTTATTGCTTCTAATCCAAAGCTCATAGCTCTTCTGCCCAGTGGCCACACCATCTCCTGTTTGCTTTAATGTCTCAGGCTGGATTCTCAGGATCTAGCTCAAAGATAAAACACGGCATATTTAGAGGCCTGAAGGTACTGACCACAGATGTCAGGGGTCAGGATTAAACATGGTCTCTCTGACTTCCACCTCCACTGGGTTCACTAAGCATGAAGCTGTGCACGCATTGAGGAAATGCAACAGTTTTTCTGAGCATCTATTTCTTAGCATCCTATTTTCCTGTGATATCAGAGCATGCGTCTTTGAAAATTAACTGTAGATGATCCCATAGATGATCCCTGTCTACTCTGTTACTCACATATACTTCTCAGATTCCTACCTGTATACACAGGATCTATTCCTGTTTTTGAAAGTGTCTCATTAAACACCTCTGTGTTTTTCTGTATCTTGTTTTCCCTCTTTTTTCTTTAGCTTATCATCACAATCTTTGTGACAAACTTTCCACTCTAAACCTGAGCCTGCAAGAAAATAATTAGCTCCAAAAGCTGATGTCTAATGTGGAATAATAAGGAGCAAAAAAAATATTTGGAAACTGCCAATTATTCAGTTTTCCTTGAGGGCCACAGCCCCAAATTTTCTTCTGGAGCATTATCCATCCATTGCTCTCCAAATGAGAGGGTCTAATGACACTGACCACCCCTCAGTCCTGGAGTCCTGGCAATGTGAATAGATTCCGTCTCTGACTGCTCAGAATAGGGTGACTTCTCCCCCCACCTAGTTGTTTCAAGAAATGTCAAGTCTGGTTGGAAATGCCTTGAACTTAGACAAAAGTGAAGTCAACAGATTCCTGATTTTAACCTCTGGAGCCTGAGTACAATATCCCTGAAATCTGTATGCAAAAAGGATATATTTTTCAGTTTTGTACAAACTAATATAATTTGCATAAGATGTGCTCTTCTTCCAAGAAATTCTTAATTCATATTAAATATAAAAACAAAATTCAGGGTTCATTAGTTCAATGAGATGTCACACAAGGAAAACAGTGATAACAGGAGCAATAGAACATATCAAGAAAAGTCTAGAGAAAGCACACTCATTGACAAAATCACTAAACCTGGAAGAGTTAAACAAAAGGTAAATGAAATAATGAAATATTGCAGACAAGATAAAGTTTTGAAGCATATCTGTTAATTAATTCTAATTGTAGACAGCATTTTTTACAGTATCCTATCAAGCATACTGGGCAAGCATAAACACTGGACATGAATATTCTCGGAACCACTGTGAATATATTTTTGTAAACAGTAGACTTCAAATTCTTTAAATGTTCATCCAATCTGAACAGAGGCTGAAGCCACCAAATGCTCAGAGGAAAGCTAATGATGCCCCATTTAGAGATTTGAAACTGTAAAATAGATTTTCTAGTGACATCCTCTTGACACTTCAATGCATTTTGAGGCCCAGAGCTCAGGAAAGCTTTCCTTCTTGCATGGCTATCTATATAAACAAAAAATAGTTTGTACTTAAAATGTGGCAACTGCTATCCCATAGATTGCTAAAGTATTGACGGAACTGGTGAGGATTGAGAGGACTTCACAATCATTTTTCCATTACACTAGAGGTTGTAACTCACCCTCACTTCTGTGATAGACCATATCTTGATTTCTGGAAAAACACATGAGTGGACCATGTAGCCTTGCAAGAACTTGGTAAGAGTTATAATCAGGAACGGAAGTGTCTGAGCCACTGTGGAATTCAGGTGCTACACTGTCTGCTAATGTAGATGTTGCTTGATGTTGGTCAAGTCTGCTTGTCTGAATAGTGTTTCCAGCAGGGGGGGTGGATTTCCCACCTGCATGTACACTGGTGTACTTACAAGAGACTGAGTGTTTTGTTTAATTATACAGTCTTCTTCTAGATGACTCTCTCCCTGGAGGAACAACGTTGATCGATGCTTCCAATAGACATGTTACAAAATTCAAGCAGTGTTTCTGTCCTCATTGAAGATACCTCCAGGACATATTCATAAGCAAAACAAATAGGTCACAGATGTGTGAATATTGTATCTGTTCTCTGGCATGAGAAACTGAAGGTGTAAATGAGTTCTAAAATGTATGATTGATATTGTGAAATAGAAAATATTCAGAAGGAAATGCAGTGGAGGGGTGAGTAATGAGGGGTAAGAAAACATGTGATGGTAATAAAAGAAAGGAAACGAAGCTTATGTATACAGGGGGTTGGGGTGGCGGTGGGTAAGGGAATGGGAAAATGGGAATTAAATTATGTCATATACTGGTACGAACTCTCAATATTGAGTGTGATCATGATGTGTATATACAGTGTATCAATAAAGATTTTTTTAAAAAATAAAAAATATATATTCTCAGTGCTTTTCAGCTTGCAGTTAGCCTTTCCTTCTGTTAGGTAAGGAGTGAGGCATTAGCAGGTGGAAGTACAGGGTACCAAGGAGAGTGAACTGTCGGTTAAAGGAAGCGCTAGCGCACAGTGTGTTGACAATCACTCGTTTGGCCTCGGACGTGAGATGACCCCCCCCCCCCCCCCCCCCCCCCCCCCCCCCCCCCCCCCCCCCCCCCCCCCCCCCCCCCCCCCCCCCCCCCGCACAGGACGCCCTGAGGCCACACGCTTGCGCAGTTGTTCTCACGTGCGTTCCCACCCGCGGTAGTCTGCAGGGTAATGATGTTTGCAACAGAAATGTTCTTTAGAGAGCCTTTAGAATTTATAAAACTTCTCTTTCATAAATCCGTTATGTGACCAAAGCCCCTGACCACCTAAAAAGGCTAGAAAAATATTTTCCGATTCAGAAGTAACTGCTACAAAAAAATGAGAAGCATCGGAACTACGCATCCCCTAGACCTCAAGAGGGTGCTTGTGCATCATCACTACCGGCCCCTCGGGCACCGGCAGCCTTCTCACTGGAAAGTGTGGCTCTCCCTCTCTCTCTCTCGCACTCTCTCTCTCACTCTACCTATCTATCTTCTATCTATCTATCTATCTATCTATCTATCTATCTATCTATCTATCTATCTATCTATCTATCTATCTATCTATCTATCTATTTTCTATCTTCTATCTTCTACCTATCTTCTACCTAGCGCCTCACTGCGTCAGAACCACGCTCCTTGGTGACGCTCCCACAAATACTCTTCTGAGTGCTGTGCGCCTGGAAGCCTGAGTTGAAAGGTATTAAACACTAAAAGTTAAGCACGGAAGACGAAGAGGGCGTGCTGGTGTAGGGACAGGGAAAGTTCAGGAGCAGCGCGAAACAGACCCAGGTGGATGTGGTCTGGACGGTTGCTCTGCTTGTACATAGTTATTTCAGCTCTGCCATCCTAAGACTGTCAGTTTTATCCACAAATGTACCCTTAGGGCTGCAGAGTGACTTCCGGCCAGATCAATGACTTCTTCACAGACAGCCAGAAAGTCAAGGAATCTTTTCTTTAAAAAGAGAAAGATAAAACCCTGAGTATCATATAGAATGGAGTCTTATAGTCAAAATAGTGCAATGCTCAAGCTTGACTTAACCCAGGGCTATCAATCTGAGGGAAGGAGAATAAAGCTGTCCTGCCTGAGTCCACCCACCCAGGGAGCCCTGCTGGAGGTGGGTTGGATCACGGTCACTCAGGTTTCTCAGCTGCCACCCAGGAAGAAGTAAAACAGAAGGGAGAGAGGACCAGGGATGGGGCCCAAGAGCCAGGCACGGTGCGGCCCCTGAACCTTACCAGAAAATGAGCCCAAGGCAATGCACAGGTGTTAGGTGCCTAACAGAAGCCCAAATAACATTGCCTTTAAAACCTCCAGTCCAGAAGTTCCTGCGTGAAAATCTGAGTGAGAAATCAGCCTGGGTCTAAGCCTGTTTATTGTCGCTAAGCCACAATTCCCAACACCCACAGTTTAAGAGAAGAGAAGGCCGTTTTGTTTCCTAATTTTGGTCTATGGTTGGCTGCTCCTGAGGCAGAAGCAACGAACACGGTGGAGGAAAACGTGCTCCACCTATGGCAGTCAGGAAGCGGAAAGAAGGGAGGAGCTGGTGACAGAATCCACCTTCCGGCTCACACTACCTGTGACGTGATTCAACAAGGCCCCACCTCCTGACAGCACTTAAGCCACTAAACTCATCCACGGATGAATCAATTGATAAATACAGCACCTTCCAGATCTATGCACAGTCCAAAAGCCACATCCCTGAACATATGAGCCATTTCAATGGCATTCTAGATTGATTCTGTAACATCCTGGGCATATTTTGCTCAGGACCCTTTTTTTTTTTTTTTGAGGCAGGGTCTCGCTTTGTAGTTCAGGCTGGGCCTCAGCTCACTATGTAGACCAAGCAAGCCTCAACTCAGCAATCCTCCTGCCTCTGCCTCCCGAGTGCTGGGATGACAGGCATGAGCCACCACGCCCAGCACTGTGGTATGTGGTATTGATTGCTGGAGGGCATGAGTCACCATGCCCAGCATTGTATGTGGTTACCTGGGATCAAACTCAGGACCTTGTGCTTGGGAGGCAGGCGCCAGAACCACTGAGCTAAATCTCTGGCCCACTCAGCACCCTTTTTAAAGTTTTCATTATTTGGGGAACCCTAAAAGAATGTGATATACCGTATACATACATAAATTAAAAATTCTCTGGCAAAACGAAATGGTATGAATCCCACATGACTATAGCCCGCTGCCCATTTCAGCTCACTGTTGGATTCCATGTTACCACAGTGCCGTGCACTGCTCTTTTATGTAATGGGTTTGGAGGCTATAGGCCTTTGAGCTTTCGATCCCCATAGTTACCAGTGGAAAAATATTTCTTTAATCTTAGATTCATACTTTGAATGAAAAAAGTTGGGGAAGCCTGATTTGAATTGTTAGCCTTGGTGAAGAACTCTATCTTGCTAAGGGTAGAGAAAACTACGCCATACCTTCCTCCAAGGAAAGGTTAGCATGAATCATGCTTTCCCTGTGTGCGTACTAAACCCTACAAACAGGTCTGATGAAGATTTCTCCTGGGGGTCTGAAATCCATCCAAAATTCTGGGTGCCAAGCAAATTACCCAAAGGTGAAGAAGATTCAAGCAGAGAGAAGTACCCCTTGAACTCTCGCCTGCTTCTTTGTAATTGATTGCCCATTGGCCATATGTAGAAGCTACTGCGTGGGAGGAAAACTCATCATCTCGGTAGATCAAGGAGAATCCCTGCTGGGAACTTCTCTCCCTCCGCCCTCCCCTGCCCCTCCCCACTTTGTTTTTCCTTTTTGTGGCATAGCACCCAGGTGTGTTCCACCACTAAGCTACATCTTCAGACACTTTTTTAAAAAATTTTTAAATTTGAGCCAAAGTCTTGAGAAGGCTGGCCTCGGGCGGACAGTTCTCCTGTTGGAGACTCCTGAATCACTGGGGTTATAGGCCTGTGCTACTCCATCAAGCTCCTGCAGGGGCTGTCAGTGGTGGCCCCGGCCGAGGGGTGAACTCTCCACATCTGCACATCTGCAGACTGTTCTCGTCAGTGAGTCTCATGGATAGAGAAACCCAAGGAAAGTCCCCCAGCAGGAAAGCAGGACCTGGAGACGAGGTGGACTCTCAGCTTCAACATTCAAAGGACATTAGTAGAACCCAGAAGCAGAGTGAGTTTGAAAGATTCTGGTTTACTTGATCTGCAGCCCTCTTCCCAGTTTAACACACTCTGCTGAGCTCACATCCGGCCGATTCCCAAAGAGTCACAGCCCTCCAGATGATAGCTATGCCCTCTGCCGTGATGAAAGCTGCTATTACCTTGCATATCTCCACTGACTGTTCGGAGCACTGTTGAGCATGAAGAGGAGAATTTCCAGGTGGAGGAAAGTAGCCTCCTGAGTGATTTGGGAAACTGGTCACACAGCCAAGAACATTGGCTCTCTGCCCTTGTCTCCAGTGTTCATCTTATTTCTCGCCCTTTGATGTAGGACTTCTGTCATCTGATGCTGCAGGGATCTGACAACGTGTCTTGTCAGACAGACTCCTTGTCAGCAGGACTGCAGTGCAGAGGCCCCATGATCTCTCTTTTTTTTCTTTTTTATGTTTTTTTAAATTTGAATCTTTATTGGTACATTATATGCACACATCATGATCACACTCAACATTGAGAATTTGTACCAGTATATGACCAGACCTAATACTCATTTTTTCCCAATCCCCTACCCACTCTACAACCCCCACCCCTATGTATGTGTTTTGTTTCCTTTTTATAATCATCACATTTTTTCTTTCCCCTCATTACTTACCCCTAAACCCCATTTCTCTTTGAATATTTACTATTTTGCAATATCTGTCATGCATTCTAGAACTCACTTACATCTTCAGTTTCTCATACCAGAGAAAAGATATGATATTTACACACTTGGAACCTATTTATCTCACTTATGAGTTACTCTCTGGAGTTACGTTAACTCGCCCACTGCAAGCCAGCATCGCACACCCAACATTCCAGATAAGGCTGGGTCAGATGACCACATTCCTCAGCCTCATGGAGACAACGCTGGAAAACCATTACCAACTCAGCCAAGTTGTTTGTGGAGAGTTTTATCTACAGGAAAGGGGAAAATAGAGAGACTTCTAGAAGCAGTCACATTGTGGTGGGGAATAGAACAGGTGTTAAAAATTGAGCACCTGCTGGGTATGGTGGCACATGCCTGTAATCCCAGCACCTGGGAGGCAGAGGCAGGAAGTTTGTTGAGTTTGAGGCTTGCCTGAGCTACATAGTGAGCTCAGGGCCAGCCTGAACTACAAAGCAGGACCTTGTCTCAATAATTAATTAATTAATTAATTAATTAAAAAAGAGCACCTAAGAGGCTGTCTTATAATTAGAGGGACATTTTATTGTTGGATTGTGTGACATTTCATATGTTGAGATCCTGACCCAACTGCCTGAGAATTTGACCTAATCTAGAAAGATCGCCATTCTACCTAGAACTAGTTAAAATGAGGTCAAACTAGAGTCGGGTGGGACTCTAACCCAACATGACTTGTAACTTTACAAGAAAAGAAAACCATAATAAAGAGACAGATACATGACACAAGAAGAATCATGAGGCCATCACTGGGAACTACGTGAATTGAGTCTACAAAAGATCCTTTGACCCCCCAGAAGTAGAAGATAACAAATCACCATTATTCTAAACCATCTAGTTTAGGGTCCTTTGTTAGATAGCTCCAGGAAACTAGGTAAGATTTGCCGTAAGCTAACAGATTGGGAGTTGGACCCTGTATCTCCCACTGAATTGTGAATTTATTATGTGGGAGCCATGGTATGGGGTCCCAGGGTAAAATAAAATGTGAGTTATGGATCCCACCTGTAGTTCTTTGCTGAGGAGCACAAATTTCAGTGTAAATGATAAGACACTAGTAAGAGAAATACAGAAACCAAATAACCTGCCGTCATGAGTAGGGAAAGGCCTGATACCAGCCTCCAAGACCAGCTCTGTTCCTCTCTGGGCCTGCCTTTCGCTCCAGCCCCCAGAGAGTCTTTTGGTAGGCCCTCACCTCCAAAGATGTACTGTGGAATCTCTTTTCTTTTCAAAGGAAAGTGGCCCTTTCCATTATTATTCCTTTTAGATTTATTTAGCTTGGGTATATCACACTGAAAAATAACTATTGGGTCATATCTGGTCTCTAGGCCCAAATTAGTCACAGAAAGAAAGAAAATTTTCCTGGGTCTTGACTTTTTCTAATTTGGAAAAAGAGAATGTTGGTCACACTTTCTTGCAGAACAGTGTTAAATATTAAATAGGAGAGGATGTCTGGAGGAATTTTTGGAAGCCTGTAACAAAACATATAGGAGTGATGACTGTCAAGTATGGTCCAGGTACATTTCCTCTTTCACATGAGCATCTTCTACTCTCACCACAAAGACTTATGAGCTGTGAAGAGGAAAGAAAGAAAGAAGTCATTAGGAAACAAGCTCACACACACACACACACACACACACACACACACACACCCCACCTGACAATATGGTCAGAAGCTTAAGTTGAATCTACCATGAAGTTAACACTATTGTTCCCTGGTCCAGCGCTTTGCATTTTTGAGGGAAGACAGTTAACTGAGGGTACTGCTGGAATAAGCACGCCCTTCATAGAATAGAGAAAATGTGGCCATTGTTCACATTTTATTTTCTACTTGTGTCTAACACTGACACTTGAGCCTGGATACTGAATGAGAAGAAAAAGAAGGGTGTTGTGATTATAAATACCTTGCTCAGTTCTTCCCATCCACTGTCAGGGACAAGTGGATCTCTAGCCTTGGAAATCGAAAACTTTAAAATGGATGATTATGTAAGAAATGTGTGCATCCATCAGTTGATATGTGGAATTTTCTAGAAGCTTCTTGATACATGAATTTTTCCTTTCTATGTTCTGATGGTGTGCTATTGCCACCTCTGTTTAATTTTTCTTCTCCACTGCACTGTGAACCTCTCAAAAACTAGAACTGTTCATTCATTTTGTCCTCCCAAAGCATAACTACAGGCTGGCAGAACTCAAAATACATTGGATAAAGAAATGGACCAATGAATAGCTCTTGAAAAAACAGTTCTAATGCTTTACATTTAATCTCAGTTGATTAATGGTTGTTCCTGTTCAACAAATTCTTCTCGGTCACTAATATTTGTATGGTTCTAACCTGAAGATGCTCCAGTGCATAGTCTCTTTCCACCTGGAGAACTCTGCGTATGTCATTTCCTCTTTCTGATGCTCTCTTCCTGTCACGTGCAGTGAGGTCCATACCCATCTTCGATCTCTCCTGTTGCAGGTCACTTCTGTGGCTAAATTTCTTGACCCACAAACTATGTCAAGTGCTCGCTCCTTCTGAAATTTTTCTAGGACCCAATTTCTCTGTCATATCTGTCATAACTGAAGTTGATTTTTCTGTTCACTTCTGTGCCTGCATGGTATTGAGATTTCTATGGACCCAGAATCGGTGAAGTTTTTCTTTGTAATCTACTGTGTTCTTAGTACTTGTCACACAGTAAATTGTCAATGAATATCTATTGTTTGACAAATTGATTACCTTATGAAATGTAAAATCATCTTTATTTCAGAAATGTTGTAAGTTTCCCCTCTGCTGCTTGTTAAGTTGATATATACAGAACATTCGCTTCACCTTATAGATTTAACCTTCTTATTTTTGAAATGGGATTTGGACATGTAGCCTCTTTCTTTCCAGAATTCTAGATTAAAAAATTCTAGAATTCTGGAAAGAAAGAATTCCACCAAACTAGTAAAAGTTAGGTGAGATTTGTTATTAAATCCATGATCTTCATATACACTTTCTTACTCACCACAAAATGTTTAGCTAATAAAACATTTTAGGTACTTCTAAAATTCAAAATTGTGTATAAGTACGTAAGATGTCCCCCCAAGAAAGTCTGGGACAGAAGAGAATCAAAGAATGAACTCAGCAGGAGAACCGAGTCTCCCCTACATTGTCCAACTCCTCAGTGCTTTAAATAGGTGACGATCTTTTTAAATGTCAACTGAAATGAAACAGTCTCACATTTAATGGAATTCTGAGAACAATTATAATAGTCAAGTTCACTTGAAGATCTCAGGCATTTATCAGAGAGAATAAAGACAGAAAATTTTAGAGCTGAGATTTTATAATTCATCTTGTCAACATTTATACGAACCACTGAGGGCATCTGATTCTTTTTTGTTACAGATGGGGAAGCTGAGGCTCAGAGAAGCGACATGACTCCCCTGGAAGATACAGAAAAGAGAAGTACGAGAAGATTTAGTCTCAAACGATAAAGGTTCTGTCTTTTCCATTATCCCACTGCAAGTGGAGCGGAGAGCTATTGTGGCTTGAGATGAGTGACGTGGCAATTTCCACTCCATGTCTGTGGAAACAGACCCGCTTCCCTTCGTATTCCATTTTCCTTTTCTCTGGGCAGCAGCCCCGTGGACTCTGCTGAGATCTGCCATACAGATAGCTGTGACATTTATTCTCACACACGCTTTTGTTGGCTTTGAGCAGGAGAACTTCATTTCAATGCATAAACCTTTCACAAACACGAACAGTTCCTCTTTTGCCTTGACTTTATAAAATAAAAACATTTTCCCAAGGCTACTGAATTAACTTTTATGAATTCAGAAACTGTCAAATGTCCTTGGCCATCACACCAATGTCTTCATTGGCAGCTCAGAGATTAAATAATGAATAAAATGAAAGACTGGAGGACTATAAGACCTTATGTTTTCTGGGGGTAGATGTCATAGCTAGTCTGTCTATTTTTCTGTTTTAAAGTACAGAATATCATGTGAAACATGTAATAAAAATCTACTTATAAACTCCAAAGATAAGTAGGTAGTGGCATTTTATATTATTTGCTTTAGATCTTCTTTCACATTAAAAAAATTACCAAATTTGAAATTCTTTCATGCTTTTCTAGACAGTTTTTCTTTACTTTCCTGACACAACTGTAAGTGCAGTACTTCTGTGTGTCCAATTTACGTCTTTATTGTCTTACTACAGAGTACACAGCACGTTGTTATATTATTCTAGTATTTTAGATAATTAGTATTTATGGTGCTTTTTATCATTTACTTGATTTAGATCATATATAATTTATAAAATACGAATAGAAAAATATTGTAAGCAATCATTTTGAGTGTTGCAGCAGTGATAAAAATACTTTTGGATGGGTACCAAAATAGCCTGTTTTGAAGAATCCTACACTGAAGTCATACCTGAAAAGTTACTGGATTCCAAGTTTTGGTCTCATGGATTCTGCGGGGGTAGGGAACTGATAGGTATTAAACACTTACTAAGCTTCAGACTGACTTTCTAGGTACAATCTCTGTCACCGATTTAATCATGAAACCACCTAAAAGTCGGGTACCAGAGTGCGGAATTATAGACAGAAAATGCGGAGGCTCAGAGAAAGGCAGTCACTTACCGAAGCCCACAGGGATGTTTACTGGCTATAGGCTGTAGTCGTAAAACTTACGGGCTGCGGAGCTAGATCAGGCCTCCACTCCAGCTTCACACCACACTTCTGGGAAGTCAGGTGAGAGCTCACCTTCCCTGTGCCTCAGACCCTCACTTACAGAAGCGGGTTTGCAGGAGTGGCTGACACAAAAGTCTGATGTGAAAATTAAACTGGTGTCTCTGGCACTATTCCTGAATCCCTCATTCACACCCTCCCTTTAAATAAAATCCAAGGTGAATCTCATCTAAACTAATGCATAGTAAAAGACAGTGGCCAGATGTCAATGTGCAAGTGGCATAAAGACAGCAAATGATCCACAGGGCACAAAGTTCATTTTCGTACCATAGGAAACCAGAACAGCTCTGTGTGCTTTCATACGGAATGGTAACCTGTGCATAAAACAGATCATCAGATAAGATTTAACAGGACTGGAGAGATTTCTCTTCTGTCTGCTCTTGATGAAGGCCGAGGTTTTAATGTGTGTTGGTACAGGATGATGGTTTCAAGGGATGCACTTGTTAGGTGACTGGATGCACTCATTGGAAACCTTGGGGAAGTGTGGATACTTCAGGGAATGGAACTCTAAAGAGGCACAAGACCAACCTTTCTAGAAACTGTTCCTGTTAGCAGCTGAATGAAACACTAGGAATGACACACTGGATTAAGGTGGAGACATAAGTGAAAAATCCTCCCTGTTGCATCACTATAGAAGGTTAAATTTCAGTTGCCACTATTTGTGGTTAAAATTTAAGAAGCCCACATAGAGATGAAGGGGAAGGTGAGGGAGGTGTCCACCGGATGTTTGAAACACGTGGGAAGCAGGACAGTGAGGAGGAGAACCGGAAAGTGCCCAGACACTGCGGTGGCCTCTGCTCCTGCACTGGACTTGGAAGATCCTCAGTTTCTCCCAGTGGCCAGAGCTCCTTGCAGCATGGAGATACAGGCTGAAGAAAATTTTCTCACTCAGAAGTTTGAAAAAATACACGAGGAACATACTGAAAGCAGCTTGCGTTGGGGAATTTGGGGGAGTAAGAAAAATTCTTTCTCAGAATGCTGAGGGCTGTGTATCTGAGAGCTTCTTCGCTTGGTCACATCCGTGTGGCTTCTTTCAGCAGCTGGAATCCAGGAATCACTTTGGGGACTGGGTCTGTTTCTCAACCATGTCCTCTTGTAATTTGTGTGCTTAATAAACGTTTACTGAGTGTAAATGGACCCCAGAAAAGCTGGTTGCCAGTAACATTTGTGTAGGCCAATTCAGGAATAGTAAACCATGGTGGTAACTTGATTATCCAACATGGCTGTCACAGCTAAAGACATGCTCATGTGACTTCACGGAGTCACAGGGAAAAGAGTACAAATGTGAGCACCTGAAGAGATTACAGTAGTTAATATTGGAAATAATTAAAACATTAATAAATAAGGTCTGATTCAAATAGGTCAGCCTGTAAAGTCATGTGTTGCCTCGGAATATGTTCTGAGAAATACCTTATTAAGTGATCGTGCTGTCTGAACAGCACAGGGCACTTCTGCGAAGTTAAGACAGTATGGGTCAGTCCGTCCTCCTGGCCTCGAAGAGCGGTCAAAGGGCTCAAACTGGAGCTGGAGTACATGGTGGACTAGAGAGGACACTCCAAGCAACAGCGTACATAACACGGAAAACACAGCAGCAAGTCACACAGCAGCTGATTATTGTTACCAACTACCCTGCACTGTGCATAAATCTCATGTCACATACTTTTAGAAGAGTGGCAGCAATCAGGTTTGTTTACATCAGCCTCACACAAAGACATGACACAAATACCCTGAGCTCCGACACTGATGGCTGTGCTGTCACCAAGCAAAAGGCACCTTTCGTCTTCTGTGACCTTCTGGGACCACGGTGTACATGCGGCCCATCATTACCTGGAACACCTCTATGTCACGCAAGACGGTGGGTCACTGCAGGGAAATGTTGAACTTTAGAACTCTGCTCAAATCGTGGAGGGAAGAACTTGCAAAAGGAAATTAAATATAATTTCCAATTTGAAAACTGCAACTAGATGTGTACGTTTTCCATGTGTTTTTCACAGAAAAGATTCTAGATGTTCCACGGGGCACCTCTGCACTGCAGAATGATGGGTTACATTTATTGTTTTTAATACTGATGTTTGCCTCATGACGCTCTAGCCAAGTGCTATGTTTATAGTCAGAAAGGCTATAAAGTAATTTAAAATTAAAATGAAAAGAGACATTTTGCTGTGGTTCAAAAGTCTGTACCCTAGTTCCCACCCTGACTGGGGAATCCTTAGGAAGTTACTTATACTCTCAAAGGCCTGGTCTCCACAAAAAAGAGAAATATCATGCAGGCAGCCTTTTGATTTTACAAGTCAGATGTGAAGATAAATGGGGTAACATATGAGAAAGCATATTGCATATGGCAAAATTATAAGAATATAGGATGATAAGTAAAATGAGAAAAAAGTAGGGAGAAAAGGAAAATGGACAAGGACTGTAGGATTATGGGTAATTAATGTGACCGGTGGTGAAGGCATTATTAGAGCAATTCCCCTATAAGAAGTATAAATGTTTCGGTATGGAATTGAGGAAATTAGGTATGATTCCCATTGTTTCTATTCCTCCCCCCACCAAATTATGAAGAGATACCATAGGAGACTGCTCAAGAACTAGGATGAGTCTCTGGATTATTGTTTCTTCATCCAGAGTATGGTAGAAGAAAAAAGACAAAATGTTTTTCATTAATTCCCACTCACACATTCTGAGGTTATCTGAATGATGGACATGGGTTAGTACATGAAACAATAAATACTGATTTAATTCATTAGTCCTTGAGAGAGAGAGAGAGAGAGAGAGAGAGAGAGAGAGAGAGAGAGAGAGAGAGAGAGAGGAAAGAAGG
>PVIC010004137.1:29688-46732 GCA_004025085.1 Thryonomys swinderianus
AATAAGGGGATAGCATTTAACTGACAAGTTTTAAGTTTGTTTCCAAGTTTTTCTTGAAATGTAGCAGCGGTGGTGACCGTATCGTTAATCATAGATGGGTTTTAACTCATAGACCTTATTCTTAGTCTAGAACTCGCTAGAGTCACTTCCCCCACACTCTACAGGAAGCCAGATTCTTCTTTTCTTGCTCCTTAAACCCCAAGGCGCTGCAAAGGGCTGCTGCTCGGTGACCCACCAGCGGCTTCATACGAAAACAACATACAGAATGAAGTAAACCCCAATTAACGTACCGTTCTTACAAAAGCATAAATAGAGCATTTTATTAACACCTTTTTTGCCGCGACAAAGTGACAGCTCACATCGTTTTATTCAACACAATAAAAGCTATGCTCACGTTACATCACTTTGGGACACAAAGCAAAAGGTATTTTTATAAGGTTGAGAACAGTTTGCATTTTGAAACAAACTTTATGTTTTTTATTTGCAGTAGCAGGGCCTCCAGTCACTAGCACAATACAATGGACAGATCAAATATCCAGAACAGACAAGAAAATACACCGATAATATTTTGAGTTGAATAGGGAAATGCATTTTCAATCATTGTAGAACAATATAAAGCACTCTGATGTTGACTTGTAGATAAAAGAAATCATTCCAACCACCCAAATAGCTACCACAAGCAAAATGAAAAGAATATATAGACAGAAAATTGTAGGCATTGCACTTATTGCTTGGTACACAAATGTTGCGATTCCTGTTGAGTTATATTAAGAAATGACAAGCAAAATACCTCCTCCCCATCTAAAATTCTATGACTCTATGAAAGTAGAAATTACAATCCCCTAACCCAACATTAGGTGTATGCTATTTTTGGTTTCTGTGAAGATTGTTTATTATGTTTCTGTGTGTATGGATATGTATAAGATATACAGATATATATAGATACAATTTTAATATAATTCAGTGTTCTATATATTTAAGACAAATATCTCTTAAGTGGGACTGTAGATAATAAAATTGTCTACTTACAATATCTCTAATAAGTTTACTTTTCATATTATATATAATTCTGTGGCACAAGATTCATATAGTTATTTCATTATTAAGGAAGAAGTCTATCTAAACCATTTTCTATTTCTTTTGTTTTTAATATTGCATTTTAAGGGTTATATCTTCATAATAAATTTCTTATTAGATTCTTTATGGTGTATATATCTTTTTCCCCTAATGCAAGTTACAACCAGTACAAAGTTGTAATAAAAATACATTAAAGTCTATTTCTTTTTATTTTTTGCAAAAAAGTTATGTGATATGCTACATGAAAAATTGAATTTATTGAAATGTGTAGTTTTTCATACTGTTAGGTAATGACTGGAAGAACATGAAGCATACCCCTCACCTTACAAGTTCTCTTTCACAAAAATAAGTGTTTGTGCCCAAGCATTTCATATAAAACACTGCAAGATAGTCCTTTGGATCACAAAATGTCCCATATTGTGTGATCCTAGTAATCATCTAGTACAACTTTGAGCTGCTACTTCTCCCTACACTTCTTCCACTGAGAGATTTCAAGTCCATAACTTACACTTACTAAGTATCATCAGCATCTGGTGCAGCCAATAGGATCATTTCACTTCTTTTGGAAACAGGATTTCGGTGTGATATCTTGCCAGACAGTGTAACAAATATGTAAGTGCATTTTGCATGATCAAGTAGCTTTGGCTTCCTAACTTTAGGCTGAGATGTGCCAACTTGTTTGTGCTTTGTTAAATGGGGATGGATCTTAGCTCCTATGAATCCCATGGATAACTACTTGTTTCTACAGTGAACCTTTAAGTCACAAAGGGATGACCTGAATGGATATGATATAACTGCACGACATCTACAGATTGCACTTGGTGGTGATTTCATGGGTCTGACTTCATTTTTTTACAGCAAGACTTGCCTGGCTGATACGTTTACATGTTTACACCACATTTTTTTTAATTTTTGTGCAATCACGTTTAATTCAACCACAAACACTAAAAATAAATCCAGCAATTAATTTTGTTATGAATATTCATCTCGGTTCTTGTAGGTATATGAGTCTTGTACCCCTTCTTGTACAAACTCCTCTTTCTTTTCCCACCCGTTGGGCCAACCTCCATTGGCCTGTGTCGTGGCACCATAGGATTTGGTGGTGCCATAATTTATATAATTCTGTGTAATGTCCCCTGTTTCCTCATCGAGTTCGTCTTCATGGATAAACCCACATTTTTCTTCACTTGTTTCCTCAGGGTCGGCCCAGGGCTGCTTCTCTCCTGAGGCAAATATTGCATAAAATATCACTCCACCATAGTGCACGAGGGCCGCGATCAGGAAGACATACTGCCACTCCTCGCGGGACTGCAGGGACAAGAGCCATACGGTAAGTGAACGTCGCTCCCCGCGAGTAAGAAGCAGAACATCACCGCCGAGAATCTACCATCGTGCACTTCATGAACTACCGTCTCTGGGACTATGTGGCTTCTGACTACAGCAAATGCCTTTGAACAAGTGTTCCATCAAACTATTTGATGAACGTTTAACGTAAAAGTTCTGAAACAAAATCCCCAACCTGTCTGTGGCCTGCTGGATTCAAATATATGAATATTCTCTTTCATGTCCATTGCTTTACTTGTCTTTTTATTTCTCTCCTTTAGTTCTTTCCCTCTGTTAGATAATCAGCTTGTGAAGGGTTGTATACAAGACACTGGCAAATGCCTGACAAATAAATCTCCACATGGACAACTGCACAGGAGTCTGAACTGAAGGTTACACATAAAGCTGAAGAGACCTCTGCTTGCCTACTTTTAGTGAGGTGTAAGGGCGAAAATTATTTTTGCCACATCAGGGATATCAGAAATAAGTGTGTCATGCTGAGTTTGATACACGGCAAAGCAATCGATCAATGAATGGTTGTTAGACGGTGTTGAGAAAAATCTTACTTATTGATTGGACAAGTGCATGTTCCCAGAGTTCCTAGAGAGCTATTTTCTTCTGGCCCTCAATTATCTTCCCTACTCAGAGCATGTCAAAGAGAACATCTCAGCTCTTCCAACCGTGGCAGACTCTTCCACACTCCAATACTCATCTTCCCCTTCTTACCTTATTCTTCGTCATTGCACCAACGATGATAGGGCAAACCATTCCCGACAGTGTGCCAACGCCATTTGAAATGCCCATTAAAATACTGGCATATCGCGGAGCAATATCCAAGTGGTTAACGTTGAAACCTGGAAAGCACGCATGAACATTGCCTCAGGGATTCTTAAACTCCTCAGCAGGGGCACGTACAGTGCTGTGCAGAACTCTAGAGGAGAAGCTGGGACAGAGCGTGTGCCCAGGGATGCCATTTTGACAGTTTAGTTCAGGGGTATGGTGAGAACGGAATGAAGTCTGAGTTCTTGTGCACTATTCAGATGATGCTTGCTGCACAGACTGAAGCAAACATTCTCTTAAAACACAAGCAAGCGCCAACAGCAAAGAAAGAAACGGTAAACTGGGGGGCAGAGGGTCTTACCAGATATCGCAAATCCGCTGAATCCCACTGCGAGTACCAAGAATGAGATGGCTACACCCCTGGTATGGGAATAACCAACCACCAGCAGCAGTGTGGCTTCCATTCCAAAACCTTCCAAAGCAAAGAAGAGGAAACACTTCAGAAAGTTTTATAAATTTCCTCAGGGAGCTAAACCTGCTGAAAGTGCCCCTATTTGTGGACCTACAACCCCCCTAAGAATGCCTATAGTGAAGTACAAAAAGAAAGAATATGATGGTAATAAAAAAAAAAGGACACAAAGCTTATGTGTTTAGGGGTGGAGGGTTATGGGTGCGTAGGGGAATAGGAAAAATGAGAATTAAATTGTATCATATACTGGTACAAATTCCTAATATTGAGTGTGATCATGATGTGTATATACAATGTACCAATAAAGATAAAAAACTTTTTAAAAAAAACTAATGATATATGATGGACACTAGTGAGGCTTTCTTCCTGTTTTATTATAAAGAGGCTGAAATCAGTCTAAATTTTCAGTGGCAAGAAAGCTTATTAATTACAATAAACACCAATGATAGCATGCAGTGATTTAAAACAAGGAGTTATGGAGAATTTGAATCAAGATGAGAAAATGATTTGGGGTAAACAGTGAGGGTGTAAATGTAAGTAGTCTGCTGAGTGTGGGGCTATTCTCCCCCTTGTGTGTAAGAACGCACTGAACTAAAGCAGGTCCAGCTGGTCATGTGTGCACTCACCACCGCAATTCATGATCTTCCTCACTGTCGTCGTGGAAAGGATTTGCTTGCTTCTTAGAAAATCCGCGATCTGTCCTCCAATAGGCACAATGATCGTCATGACCAAGTGGGGCACGGCAGACAGCATTCCAACCTGCAGGAAGACAGGAAGCAGGGAACAGTACGTGACCACAGCTAATGGGGTAGCTCCCTGCGCTTGACTTTCGGAATCCACTCTTTACTCACGAGAAAAGGAAGGCAGAATTTCACCTCTAAATAACCACGTTCTCATTGGTAGAATAAGCAGGAGGTTCTACAGAATAAATGATAAAAGCTAAGTAAATTTGCTTTGATTCTTTTTTTCTCCTTGAGGGAGGAAAATGTTCTATTGCTGTTCAGTCAGTGAATTTGGAGTTCACGAATGAACTGTCTTGAGTCTTATCACTGAGTGATTCAACACTTGTCCACATCTTCTCTTCAATGTCTTCCCACAGATCCATTATTAGCAAGATAAGGAAACGAGAGGAAGAGCTCTAAGGAGGAAAGTCCATTTGACACCCTTCAAAGGCCTATATTTTAAAATTCATCTTTAATTTCCAAAGCTCAAAACTGTTCATTTGCATTATACCTATTGTGAATTTATAATGTGTATTTAATTGGCATCAAGTAAAAGTCCTGGGAATAGAGTTCAGTTATACAACTTTAGGTATTTCCTGTAAATATCAACACACAGTCACATGTCACGCAGGGCTGTACCATCTCCCAGCTGATATCATGGTGCTGTGCTTAGCCCGACCAGAGACCTACCCAACATCAGTGCACCACGTCCCTGTCACCGTCAGTTATGTACAACCACAGCTCTCTGGAAACAGGACCAGGGCGGATGAATGAACCTTGTCTTAATGACATGTTACCACATCTTGGCAAATTTCAATGCAAACATGGAGCATGGATTCTTCTTGTGAAGCATAATTTTGGGAGTATATTAAGCACCGGCCTAGTATTATTTGAGGCTAAGCATAACTATCAAAAAGATGACCAGAAGCGTGAGAAGAGACTGTTTTCCTTCACAGGGTGTACAGAGTGAGGCATGACCGTGACAGACTCAGGTTCCTGTAACGATGAACTGAGACAGGGAGTGACTCTAAGACAGTGCCAGTGGGTTGGCGATTTAATTTCTTCTCCCACCCAGAGGGAATTGTTATTATTAGATGAAGAACTAGAGGTTTAGGCCAGTGGAGTGGTTGTCAGAGGAAAGTTTTAGGCTTGTTCTGCCTGTACCCAAAGACTGATCTCTTACCCTGTATTCTTAACATCAAAGCCATCTGGGAAAGAAAGGAAAACAAACCAAATCAGATAATGCATGTGGACATGCTCAGTGAGGTTCAAATCCGGCACTTAGTAAGGGCTCAGCAAATGTGAGATAAATGAAGATAACGTTTGAATTGATCTTAAGGCAAACATTATTGCAATGGAGTGAATATTCTGAAAAAATACAGTGCTTCTTTCTCTCTCTCTCTCTCTCTCTCTCTCTCTCTCTCTCTCTCTCTCTCTCTCTCTCTCTGTTAGCACAGGAGATACACTGTTAATACACTTCTCATCAGCAGCTGGACACACTCACACACTGGTCCTTTTCACTTCCCTCTATGTCCTCTCCCTGCTCTTTCCACCTATAGATCATCTTTCCTTGTAGCAAAAGCCTCTCTTCTTACTGCTTACACTTTTATTTTGCTTTTCAAATTATTTCCATTTGGGGTTTTTTTCATATCAAAGGAGACAATCTCTTGTGCCCGGTTGATTTTGCTTAGCATTTTGATCTCAATATGCTCTGATTTCCTACGAATGACTCAAAGTTTTCCTTCCTGATAGCTGAGTAATATGTCATCGTGCACAAACATTACATTTTCTTTATCCATTCATCCGTAAATGAACATATTGTTCATTTCCAAAATTTAGATACTTTGATTTATATGGCTATAAACATGGGTTATTTTTCTTATTTGCAATTGATATATTTCATGTAATTAATGTGTAGAAAAAAACATTAGAAAAAATATTCTAAGACACAGTGTGCCATAGACTTTTTTCTTCTTTTTTAAAAAAAATAAGTTGAGTTTATTGGTACATTTTACAAATACATTATGATTGCATTCCTCACTGATAATTTGTATTTGTACATGATATTGCTTGATTCTTATTTTTCCCATTCTCCTGCCATCCCTTCATTCTACCATCCATCCTATATACATAAGCTTTGTTTCCTTTTTTCCTTTATACTATCAGATCTTTTCTTTCCCTTCTTTGCTTTCCCATCCCCACATCCAGTTAAGCTTTCCCTTTGAGCCTTTTCTTCACAATATCTGTCATACATTATGGGCTTCATTTACACTTTTAGTTTCTCACACTAGAGAAATGATACAGTATTTACGTATCTACGCCCTATTTATTTCACTCATGAGTTTACCCTCATGCTACATCCATGAAGAAAAAAAGTAGCAAAGAAACATGAAATGCCCACTAAGCTGTGAATATTTTGAGAGAGAAAGTATGCCTTTATTTCAGAATCCATCACAAGTAGTTTCACCTACTACCTTCAACAAGGACATCACTGGTCGTGTGAGAGTTGGAGATAAAAACGACCCTGAGATTCCAACTCACTTCAGAAAGAATGGCTGCTATCAGGAAATCAACTGACAATTGCTGGCGGGGCTATGAGGAGAAAGGAAACTTTCTCCACTGTTGGTGGGAATTTTTTGCTTTTTTGAGACAAAGTCTTGCTATTTAATTTCAGGCTAAACTTGAACTCACTATATGGCCCAGGCTGGACTCAAACTTGTGACAATCCACCTGCCTCAGCCTCCCAAGTGCTGGGATTATAGATATGTGCTGACAGGACTTGCTGTGTCATGTCTTATAATCAGAAAGCTTGAGTGATTGCATTTTCCAAGCCCACATAATTCACTTGCATTTTGAGTCAGTATTTGATACACTTGAAAAATTCTTAAATTGAACCTTCTCTTAGTATCTATTTAAGCCTGTTATTACTTTTAATACACAAAGAACAAAGCTATGATTATCATTTCTTCATTTTTTCCTGCACAATGTGCTATAAAGCATAAAAGGAAATGCAAGGGAATAAATAACAAGATAGAAGTTAAAGGAGATAGAAGTTTTGGAATATTTTAGCCCATGGGAAATCACAGTTGAAGATCCAGAAACTCCTGCTTCTTTAGGAATCAGGAAGATACCATCTACACAGGGCCTCAACATGGCTACTGAAGTTTTACAGTCCTATAGAAGTTGAGCAAATGTCTCCCTAACTTCTGGGGACATGAACCATCACTTGCCACAGGAGGATAACAATCAAACCTTTTTCAGAATATCACTGCTTGTGATAATCACCTACCAGCTTGCTCACTATGTGAACCAAGTATAAGACAGATGTGAATCTAGAGCTGATTCCTTGTAGAAGATCCAGGTGACCTACACACTGCCCGCTCCCTCTTCTTTCTCTGGGTCCGAGTTTGGACTGTGTATCGCTGTAGCACTCCATCTTCTCCTCTAACATTCGCAGGCTGTGTAGCAGCAAAGAGCAGTCCTCCAGCCTGACTTCCTCCTCCCTACATATGGAGTTCAAGGTATGAAGCTTCCGGTCCTTCGGCTTGTTCCTGTGTTCTGATCACACACCGGGCCTGTTCACCTTCATGTTGACCTCACCCTGACACCCCGTTCTCAAAAGGGCTGAATATTTTCACATGGTAGCACAGGCAAATATAGTATTATGCGTATATGTTAGTTAATATAGTTTTCCCCATAGCTAATTTATATTTTAATATATATTAGCTCTAATATAGTATATATAACTAAATAATATATCTAATACATGCTTTATAAAAATGTATATTAAACATATACATACATATGTATGCTTTCAATCTGTAGAATACACAATTTAATGAAGATTTGGGAGAACTAGCTTCAATATAAATATTTGGCTTCATGTCAAACCTGCTGCACTAATTAAAGATGATACTAATACCACTATTTTCAGATTTAAAAAAAAAAAAAAAAAAACCTGAGGCCAACGGTTATCCCAGGAGCTGCCCGAGGCTTCACACCTGGCTCCTTGCAGAGCTTAGGTCGGAGGCCACGCCCATCCAGATCCGTGGTCCTCTGACACACTTGTCAGTTAAATCCGAGTATTTTTATTTTTACCAGTTTACTCAAAATTTCCAGATCAGTCTGTGAGTATAAAATGTCTCTAAAATTTTAGTTAAAAAATACAACAGGAGATTCACATTCACGAATCTATTATATCTAGTTTTTGCAAACTACCACTCATTCTACTTAAGCCCTTTCTACTAACTGCAGCGGTACAGTGAGCTGATCGCGGTCTTTCGTGACGACACCTAGCTCCTTCGCTCTCCCCCCACGAGACCTGGCTTCTCTAATAGCCTCCCGGTGCCAGAGTCGTCCTACATTATGAGAACGGACACACACATCCAGCCGCAGCCTTTGTGTGGAAGGTAATACCTCTCAGAGCCTGCAAAGGCCGCCCTGCAGTGTTTGATCAGGTCCAGGGAGAGCAGCCCTGTCTAAAGCACTCATTCTCCTCAGAGCTGAAGGAAACAGTTCCCTTAGAAACGAGGATCACAAAAGAGCCCTTAGAATAGCTACTCCTAAACTCAGGTTTTCTCAGTCGCAGCCTTCGGATGCTCTTTTAAGTGGAGACGCAATATGAAGAGTGAGAGCCCAGCTGGACTTGGGTAATGACACCAGGAGAAATGACACGACCGTCGCCAGCCCAGACAAGTACATTCAGCATAGAGCAAAAGGCTTCGCACAGACAGAGCATTCAATAAATACCTGCTAAATGCTTGGATGGGTCTTGGGTTTACCTGAATTTGAATGCCAGAGTCATGGAGACTGCAAGGGAAATCAACAGATCAAGGCTCACTCTAGATTCTGTCCCTCACTGCTACCATGGCTTTAGGGAGCTTAAATCGTTCCCCTAGTCTCTGTTTCCCCATCTGTTGAAGGGAAATGGTAATAGTCATCTAGTCAGTCAGCCAAACAAAGTTGCTCATGAATACGTGAGGATCCTCTTAAATTTCACATTCCTGTATAAAGTTGTATTTTTAAATTCATTTTACTCTTATAGAAACTGTGAAAATGATTTTATGTCCATAACTAGAACAAATGCTGGTGGAACTTCAAATGCTAGGCTGTGATGGGTTAACTTTTGCATCTATGCCACTAAGCCCTGAATATTTTGAGATAGAAATCAAGCTTTTATTTCTGAAACCATCACAGAGTTTCACCTACTACCTTCAACAAATGCTTCTTAAATTAGCAAATTGTGAGGAAAAAGTACAAAGCACATTTTGTGCAGATTATTCTTTTTTTTTTTTTTTTTTGAGACAGGGTCTTGCTTTGTAGTTCAGGCTGGCCCTGAGCTCACTATGTCACCCCAGGCAAGACTCAAACTAAGCAATCCTCCTGCCTCTGCTTCCTGAGTGCTGGGATGACAGGCGTGAGCCACCATGCCCAGCACTGTGGTATGTGGTATTGATTGCTGGTGGGCGTGAGTCACCATGCCCAGCATTGTTGTATGTGGTTACCAGGATTGAATTCAGGACCTTGCACTTGTGAGGCAGGTGCCGGAACCACTGAGCTAACCCTCCAACCCCAGATTATTCTTATTGTTGTTTCTAAAGTATCTCTTGACTGCACAGATAGCTGAGAACTTTGAATAAGAGCTTGATAATTATCTAAGTACATTTCCACTTGAACAGAGTACCTTTTCCCACTGTTATGTAACCTCTGGATTGAGCTCTAAATTATATTATGTTTATTTAGAGGAAAAAGCCTACCAAAGATATAAGTTCCAAAATGGTGGAGACTAGGTTTGGTTTGCATGTATTCTCAGGCCTAGAAAACAATTTTTTTAAAAAACAGAAGAGAGTTTAACACAGAAAACAGGACACAGATGGACACTTGAAACCCTTATTTGCCTCCACTTCCTAGCAATTATTCACAGAATGAATAAATACCTCATGAATGTTAGAAAACACACTTGTGGCAAAAGAACACAACATTCATTTTAATATAGAAATCACTATTTAAATAAGGTTAATGTTACATACCTTACTAATTTCAAATCCAAAGACCTCCTCAAAATATGCTGGCTGACTAATAAGCAATAAATAAAAGGTCCAACTTCTGCAGAAGTTCGCGACAATTATTGCATAGACTGGCATAGATGTAAAAAATTTCCTCCATGGGGTCTTGAATTTCTGAAATTCCAAAAAAAAGAGTGGCTTTAATCATTTTTAGCTTTTTTAAATTTAAATGGAACTAACAGATATTTTATATTCCAAGTTGTAGATGGTAGGATGAGTTGGTGGTCAGCAAGTGATGATGAGTTGAAAATTATCACCACTCAGTTAACTTGCTATAAGAATACTCACTGAATGAGAAAATAACTATCAGTCTCTCCCCATGAAATTAATCTGGGTTTAAGAATATGCAAAATTCCAAGTATGCAGAAAATTCCAAAAGCACGAATTATAGTTTCTAAAATATTTTAGCATCTTTCAGCTACGCACAGTCACATGGCCTTGCGACACCCAAAATGTTTCATGTAGAATATGGAAAATTACTTGGCAACAGGAAGCGAGGAAATATGAAGAACAACTGCCCCTCCATCCTTCCAAAATAGCACCAGATGAAAATATTTACGCCACACAAAAGAAACAACTTTGGAAAATCATTAGAAGTAAAGAGTGTTTCCTTGCTGGGAAAGCATTTCTTCATTCATAGGAGAATTATCTTCCCAAAGAATTGGGGAGAGAGAGCTGGGGATTTAGCTCAGTGGCTCCAGCACTTGCCTTGTAAGGACAAGGCCCCAAGGCCCCAAATTCAGTCCCTGGTAACCATGGACCACAGTGCTGGATGTGGTGGCTCACGCCTGTCATCCCAGCACTTGGGAGGCAGAGGCAGGAGAGTTGCTGAGCTCAAGGCTTGCCTGGGCTACATAGTGGGCTCAGGGCCAACCTGAACTACAAATATCCTATCTCAAAAAAAAAAAATTATTGGGAGAGCTCTACGTGGGTTTATGATAGATTGACAATATACTCTTTATTAAACTGTGTGCTTCACAGATGTGCTGATTTAAATTCATTTCTCTAGGATGGATTTGTGCAATTATCTGTACTTGTGTTGTACTTCAATATGCTTTTTTTAAAAAAAAAATGACAAAAAGATTTAAAAGCCACTACTGTTAAATGCAATCTGTGAGTCATAATTGAATCCAGATGAAAAACATCCTCTTAATGGTATGGAAATAGACAATGTATTAAAATATGGACAGGCTATAAGGATTTCAAACACAATCTAGACATTAGGTGATATCAGGAAATTGCTGCGATTGTGTTGGATCAGATCTTTTAGACTACTGGGATTACAAACAAGAAACCCATTTTTATAGAGACACAGGAATTACTTATTTATGGGTAAAGTGCTCTCCTTTGAGGTACTTCAAGAAAACAAAAGTGAAACAAATGATAAGATACTACCAACTTTCGCACCTCTGTGCTTTAAAGATATTCCGGGGTAGGGTCCCTTCGCATTCCCACACTTCTTTCTGGTTGAGAATCATGGTCAGCCCCTGTGGACACACCCCGTTGGGTGTTTTTCCAAAAGCCTGAAACTGATCCCAAGCTTGGCTTTCCGGTGAGGCTCTACGGACACGCGAAAGAGCAGCGGCAGAACTACTGCACTGGGCTTGCAATAACTCATAAGATACAGGAAGCCGGGAGTGGGTAGGATGCAAATTATGATGCTTTATCAATGTACTTCTTGTCCTGGGGGGGCAGTTTCTTTCTGGATTTCACAGAATAAAGTTCTAACTTTCTAAGATTTTATGTTTGACCTCTCGGGAACGGAGAAATGAAGAAAAATAACATACTAAAGTAGATAAAGAGTCTGAGTCAAATTCGTCTTTGGGGCGGAGGCTGTGGAAATGGAGGCTAATTTGAAACCTAGATTTAGAGCAGCCTGTGTTTAACATCTGTGAAAAATCCCTGCAGGGGGCGGCAACAGAGTACACTTGGCTGGTCCCGTCTTCTTGGTCATCCTCACTAGTTACTTGATTAGACACTATTAGAAAGGAAATTTATCCAGCCAGAGATTTAGTTCTGTGGTTCCAGCACCTGCTTAGCAAGCGCAAGGTCTCTGGTTCAATCCCCGGTAACCACATACAACAATACCGGGTGTGGTGACTGCTTGATCTGGTGGCTCAGGCCCCCATCCCAGCACCCACAGGCAGAGGCAGGTGGATTGCTGAGTCCCAGCTGCAAAGTGAGCTCAGGGCCAACCCGAACTAGAAAGCAAGACTCTCACAAAACAAAAACAAAAAAAGAAAGGAAACTTATCAAGGCAGTTGCAGAAGGACACAGGAAGTGGAAAGATTGAATGTCAGTCTGTCCGGTTGGCACAACAACAAGGAATGGAGCTTTTAAACATGAAGACATCATTTCTGAATGAAATCCCGGATGGGGCATTTCATATTCATTACAAACCAAAATATGCTCAGTCACAGTGGGAGGCAGACATTTCTGCATAGGATGATGAGTGAAAGACAAACATTTTCTAACAAATGAACTAGAAAATCTGTGCTAAAATCAAACACACAGAATGGGGGACAGTACTCTTAAAAACTAGAAAAGTAAAGTAGAAAGGGCGTGGGCCCCTCAGCTAGCGAATGATGCCTTTCAATTCTTAGAAAGAAAGACTAGCACACAAAACACTGCTTTTGTTAATGATCACTTAAAATAATATAGAGTGACTTTATTTACTTTTATGTATGAATATTAATGACCCCTGGAGTAAGACATTTGCATTATTGAACTAGAAATGTATTTTCATTCTCTGTAGGCAAATCTTCCCTAAGAAACCAAACCCAAAGAAAAATACTTCAGAATATGATCTTGAGAAGCTATGGAATTCATAATAATTTTATACTTTTTATTGATATCTATTTAGATATGCATAATGATCACACTCTTCATAGTGAATTGATACCTTTACATGATATAACTCACTTCTTTTTTTCCCATTCCCCTCCCCTCCCTTCAACCTTTGTCTGTCCCTCATTTGCGAAAGCTTTGCTTATATTTTCCCTTCTATTCTTATTTTTCTTGTCACTTCCTTCCTTCCCATCTCTTTGTTTCCTTTCTCATTTGAACATTTTCCAATTTTTAAAGATAGTGGTATTTCATTCATTAAAAAATTAAAGTAGGTTAAAAACATTTTCTAAGGAAGCTAACACAAGCCTTTTAATGCTTCATTGTTTTCTGACTCACATATAACAGAATATTTAATGTCTACTTTTGTGACTAAATTGAGATTTCCCTATTTTTAAAAATTAACATATTGGTTCAATTTTCTTAAATTATATAGCATATAGAGTTATCCTCAAGAACTTGCTTAGTCCTGTAGTCATACTTTCTAAGGCAGATTTAGAATGCTTTTTTTTTTTTTTTTTTTTTGAGACAGCGTCTTGCTTTGCAGTTCAGGCTGGCCCTGAGCTCACTCTGTAGCACAGGCAAGCCTCGAACTCAGCAATCCTCCTGTCTCTGCCTCTCAAGTGCTGGGATGACAGACGTGAGCCACCATACCCGGCACTTAGAATGCTTTTTAGAAGATAGAGAAAGCTTGAGATGTGGTTCAGTGGGAACTACACTTGCACTTGTTTGGAAAGCACAAGGTCCTGAGTTAAATCTCCAGTACCCAGAGCAAAAAGGTAGAGTGAATAATTACATAATGAAAGAAGTATCAGTCATTCCTAAGTGAGATAAGGGATATGGATAGTCAAGAAAGAAAAAAAAATAATAATGATCGATATCAAGTTAGTTTTAATACACAGGAACTTACAAAATAGTTTGGTTCATCAAAGGATGAGATGGGAAATAAGAGAAATATACACCATAAGAAAGTTCTTACCTCCATTGCACCTAACAGATTTGCACTCTCTCCAATGCTTTCTTCTATGTACCTACGTTCTTCATCTGTAATAGTAGGGTGCTTTGCGGGGCTCTCATAAGACACCAAGAGCCAAAACATGTACCAGACCATTCCAAAACTTCCTGCAAGAAACAGCACGTGGAGGGGAAATCAACAGAAGCTACCACAGAGGTTCCCACTCTGAGCAGTTACACACTGAAATAAGACAATAACCTCACGACACACATCACCTACATCTGAGAGAACTTGATTTTATGTCTGGTCAGCTGACTTCAGCCTTTTCTTCTACTCCCCTGCATGAGGCTTGCAGCTTCCTGAAGGCTGGTTTGATCTTGTCTCTACTGAACAGCACTAACACATGTAAAATTCATGGTATCTAACCACTGAAGATTGAGGAAGTTATTCCTACATCCAAAAAAACCCTGACCAGTTCCTATTCCAGGTGCTTGGATATGTGGGAGAAATATAATGAACACATCAAAGGCTTGTCCTCAAAAGAATTTTTTTAGGCACGATTCTTTTGTTTTTTTGCCTTGAGTATATTTCCAGAGGGGAAAAAATATTCATTCCCTGCTCCTGTTACCACTTTCAACCAGAAAGCAAAATACTAAAGTCCAGAATATTATTTTAGCCTGACACTAGATTACATGAAAAAATGGAGCCTCTGTAATTAATGTGTTAATATTTTATACTATTTGTATTTGTACAATATGTAGTTTTCAGTATATCTTATTGAATCATGTACAGATAAATGTTAGAAATTCCATGGCCACTCGATGCAAATTCTATTCATACTCTTCTTTTCTGAGCACTCTCAGCATTAAAACATGTGTTGATTGTACAATATAAATCAGGGAGTACCAATGTGACAGAGAATTCCAGAGGATTTATTCGTTTTCCTAGCACTGACCCTTTTCAGTTTTCCCTGAACTGTTTTTTTCTGTTCCTTGGGTAACAATCTAAGTGCCTCGAGCTTTCTTATGCTTTATTTTCTGCCTCCTCAATCTCTAAGAAACGTGCTTCATTCTGAACATAGTTCCTGAGTCCCAGGCTCTTCTTAGTCACCCAATCTGCCTGTAGACCTGATTGGGAGCCAGTGCGGGGAAAATGTGGTCTGAGGGCGTGGCTGAAGAAAAGGCCACTCCCACAGCCGCATTCCAGCTGTCACTCATGAGTCAAATGAGCCAATCAGGAGCCAAATCTCTCTAAACCGTCACTATAAAATGAACAACAAAACATTTTATGGGATCGTGGCAGAGAAAAGTCAAAAGAGATCATGTATAAATAAACCAGGACACTGGATGGCATAAATTAAGCATCTACAAAGAAAGAGCTCTTGTAATTCAGTATCAGTCATCATTAGCATTATCTAAATTTACATAAAGTGCCATGTCCTCTGCTAATTGCTCTGTGAGCATTATCTTTCCCAAGTCACACTGCAATACAAATTTTATATCATTAATTTTTAAAACATAAATATCAAATGTGTGGATCAAGAGTTATTTTTGTCACAGACAGCAAGTAAGCAAGTACTACGATTTTTAAATGAATTAATATTTATGCCTTGACTTTGTATCCACTGATGAGAAACATTAGAGATATAACTTGAAATAATGATACCAGTTTCAATCATTGCCTTATTTAAGTTAGTATTGTTTTTCCCGTTAAAAACAACCAAACTTTGAAGAAGTATATTTAGTATTTAAAATCATGTCACAACTTAAATAAGCAATGAACTATGAAGGACAAACCAGAGGACTTGCTAGAGAAACTATTATTCACCATACAGCCAAGTGCTTTTAGCTCTGTTGCCTTATGGATCCTTTGCAAAATCTAATGAAAGGTGGGAATTAAAACCCCAGAAGAAAAGATAGCTCTTGAAGATGCAAATGAAAACAACACTGAGATTCCATCTCACTCCACAAAGAATGGCCGCTATTACAAAATCAACCAACGATAAATGCTGGCGAGGCTGTGGGGAGACAGGAATCCTTTTCCACTGCTGGTGGGATTGTAGACTTGTGCAACCATTGTGGAGATCTGTGTGGAGATTCCTCAGAAAACTAGAACTAGAGGTCCCATTTGACCCTGCTATGCCTCTGCTAGGAATATAGCCAAAGGAATTTTAAAAATCTTTTTTTTTTTTTTTTGAGACAGGGTCTCGCTTTGTAGTTCAGGCTGGCCCTGAGCTCGCTGTGGAGCCCAGGCTAAAAAATCATATTGGAAAGACAGATATATACCCTTGTTCATAGCAGCTCAGTTTGCCATAGCCCAGTCTTGGAAACAACCCAAATGCCCATCAACTGGAGACTAGATAAAGATGATGTGGGGTTTTTAATGGAATATTACTCTGCCATAAAGAATGACAAGATTCATTCACTTATGTGCAAATGGAGACACCTGGAGGACACACTAATAAGTGAAATAAATAGAACATAGATATGCAAATACAGGATCTTTTCTTTGATATAAGCACCTGTAGAGATAAAGGAGCTCTAGAATGTATGATAGTTTTTGTAGAAATATCCAAAAGGAAATTGGTGTGGGAACGTAATGAGGGGAAGGAATAAATATGATTTGGAAAAAAATAAAACAGTATGTATATAGGGGGTGGGGATGGGGTGGGTGGGCAGGGATGTGGGTAAAAATGAGAACTGACCTGTGTCACATATTGGTACAAATTCCCCAATGTTGTGTGTGATTGTGAGCTGTGTATATGATGTACCAATAAAGTTTACTGAATAATGAAAAAAAAGATAGCTCT